>JAGVVM010020537.1:0-13024 GCA_019149425.1 Psidium friedrichsthalianum
AAGGTTTTCATCTAAGGATTATCCTCAAAAAATAAAGGCTACATCAAATTCGAACTTTAATTTGTTTTGTGGACTTAAACATATAACAGTTTCTCATCCTTATCCAAAAAACCCAATGCTTTGTTGCCACCGAATGGAGTAAAAATTGCATTTGATTGAATATTAATCTCAAATGGCTTACAGCTTCTTTTGCATAGAAGAGGCGGTATGATTGTCCTTTTCTGGTCACTTCATAGCCAATTCATCATACATATCAAGAACAATCTTGTAACACGGTTGCATGTACTCTGGCAATCCATCTTTGGCATTGATGTCCCACCTAAGTTCAAGTATCAAGCTTAAACCTAATTAACAGTTGATCGAGTTGGTAAACTAAGAAAAGCATCGAATACCAACTGTACCTTTCTATTGCTTCCGTGAAAGAGTTCTAGTTCTTCCAATGTGCCATAGTTATCATAGATGTCATCGATAATGGAAACTATGTTGGCCACCTTGATTAGTATTTCCTAGTGCCTTCATACTCTGGCTCGAAATAAACTCCTGACATCCAGAGAATACATCTCCACAAGCCTATCTCTAGCAAATGGGAACTTCCCTTCTACATCTAAATCCTTCCACCACCTATAGTTTACCAAAAAAAAATATCCTATTTAAGGCAAAGACATCATTGATGAAAATTATAGAAAGTACTTTAGCTAGATGAGCCAAAGAGATTGACAATCCTTGTCACCTTTACAAATGATTTTTATTTCAGGATAAATTCAAATTGTAGGAATTCTATGAGGATTTGGTGTTCTAGAATATCTAGCTACTTCAACATGCTATCATGAAGCTAACCTTGTAAGCTTGCCGAGTTCCTTCTGGTGTTGCACTTGCAATAAGTTGAAATCGAGTTTAGCTAAGGATAGCAAGACTTCATTATGCGAAGGATCCTCTTGGTAGAGTGGAATGTAACGCCTTGCCTCTAGCCTTGGTATTCCCTTGTGGATTGGCTGGTTTAGGGCGTGACTCACTTGTTTTTTGAGACTAGGGTTTGTTTTTCCTTTATCATTGATTCAAGGTGAGTTATAGTAAAAGCAAGTGCATCATTCAATATATCATCACCATGAAACCGCAGATGGCAAGCTTCAAATAGACTTAGTAGTCCCTGCATGTCGGCGGTGAGTGAATTGCTGAAATTCCCTTCGCTATCCTTGAACTTGTTGAAGATTTCTGAATGGCCAAAAGAAAGATGGGAAAAGATGTTATTATGTTACTATGAAAAATTCATGTTCAATTGGAAACAATGGAAAAATGACGTACTAAACTGAGGAATTAGAAGAAAAGACTATTCAGCTTTCGAAGCAAGAACATTTGAAGAACTCAGGATATGAGTATCTTATAGCGAATGTTTAACTAATAAAGAAATCAAAACTAGAGAAAACTAAACTTGTTAGTGATATTATGTGTTCACTCTAATCAAATCAAATGGAAAATCAACTAGTGTCTGCTCTATAATTTTGCCAACTAATCGATCAATGAAAATTAGAACATTACATACCACTTGAAATATTGTAACCTTGTTGTCTCAACAACCGAAAGAGAAGAGCGATGGTGTGCAGGTCGTTGTTATTGTCGCAATGAAATTTGAAATAGCTTTTGTGGATTTTTCCAGTTGTTGATCTATCTCAACTCCGAAGTGGTAGGCAATTCCTAAGCGTTGGATTTGATCGATCAAGTTCAATTTCTGCAAAGGGTTAGCCAAAGCATCTGTCAACATCTTTCGTACTTCTCCTTTCAATCTCTCGATTTGATCCTCTGCTATGGCATGAGAACTCTGCAATCAATATAAAATTGGATCTTCAAAAAAAAAAAATAGCAAAAATGACATGGATTTGGTAATAATGTAAGAAATACATTAAGTTGCCTATGACCCGATTGTCCACAATACATATGATTGAAATTATAGGGGAATTCTTCCTTCATGACTAGTTTTATTAAGAGTGAAGAGATTCTTTCTACATTTGTCAAGTTGTATGTGCATGCCACAAGGTTCACATAGAAACTTTGAATGATTTAAGGCTCAATTGGCTCCCAACACAGGTATCATTGCTCAGCTATTGCAGAAATTTGGATTGTGTGCGCTTTTTGTCGATATAGGCCGGACTCTATTGATCACCTCTTCTTCGACTACAATACTACCGGTTGCCTTGCAATTTTCTAGGCCACTAAATGTAATTTGGCTTAGCTTAATTGTTTTGGGCAGGACAATCTCCAATGGGTATACAGCATATAAGTGGCCAGCACTTTTATCAAACCATTGCATGATTTCTTTTGGCACTTTATGTCATATGATCTGGACCGAAAGGAACCAAAGGATATTAGGGACGAGGCCTTTTTGTTAAGGTTGTCAAGGGCAAGGCCTTGACTTTTAAACTTGTGGAAGACATCCCTCATAACAAAAGAATGCAAGCCAATCGAGGCATATCTCCGTCAGTTTTTGATTGATATTTATCTGTCGTTCAATCTTATTTTGTTATTTACTATTTGGCCATTGGTTTGGCATATTCACCACCTTGTGTAGCTTGTTGGACCTCCCTTTTTCTTTCTTGTTTGGTTACCCAAGACATCCTTACACTGTCTTGACATCTTCTAGTGTTAATACGTGTACGAGGTCTATGTGGACGTGTTCCTCCTTTCACAATTTGCGCCTTGATTAGTCAATATACTTCTTACTTAACAAAAAAAAACACACGCATGGAATTTCAAATCAAGTGGAACTTTTTTTTATTTTTTTCTTTATCAAATGCTGTGGGATGCTACCCAATAATTAATCATAATTATGTTCAATGCTCATAGTTTTTAGAAAACAAAATGGAGGAAAAAATTTCCGGACATAATCCAAGAATAGCTTAAATGTTACCATTGAGCTGGAGTCGGAAGCATATTTGACAAAATAATCCCCCCATATGCCTGGATGAAAATTTGCTGATCGACGCTCGGCGACGTGACTTTTGATTTTAGTAGGAGGAGAAGATGGGATTGCTGAAATCTGAAGAGACATTTTCATTTTGCAGTTTCCTGATTTAGGCTTATTGATGGGTATTTATAGGCTATAGCATCTTACGTACGTGGAACATAAAAGTCAAAAGGTTTATTTTTCCAAAAGCACGTCCTTCATTTTCGAGGTTTGACTGGTATACCACGTGATCCATGCAAAATTTGAACGTCTGCATGCAAATCATTTTCGGATTTCAATCCATGTATCGTTCGAACAGACCACCAGTCTAGAACCTAGAAGCCTCCCGAGAGAAGTGACGGCCCTTTCAAGGGCCCTCAAGTTGACAGGTATCGTGAAGGTGACCCCCTCCTGAGAAAAGCATCGTGCATCTTCCCTTCCAACAGTTGGAACTTTGATCATCCACCAGTCTAGAACCTAGAAGCCACCAGACATGGCGGTGACTGCACTTTCAAGCTCCCTCAAGTTGACAGGTATCGGGAAGACGACCCCCTCCCTTTTTTCCGGGCCGCGGCACCGGAGAGAAAAGGAATTTTTTTCCCAATTAAATTTTAAAAAATATTTACCAAATGAAAGTAAAAAAAAAAATATTTATCAAAATAGCAACAAGATGATCCCTCGGACAGTAGAGATGAAAACACCGGATAGTAGCCGAAAAATGAATCAGCGGTGATGAAAAAACAAGATAAATAGTAACAACGAGAGCATGAATACTTGCTTTGTACGTGCAAAAACAGAGTCCATGTGGAATGCCTGCATATTTTTTCGAGATTTGACTGATATACCACGTGTCATGCCATGCAAAAGTTGAACGTCTGCATGTAAATCATTTTCGGAGTTCAATCCCAGTATTGGGCGAACAGTTGGAACTTTGATCATCCACCAGCCTAGAACCTAGAAGCCACCAGACATGGCGGTGACTGCACTTTCAAGCTCCCTCAATTTGACAGGTATCGGGAAGGTGACCCCCCACTGAGAAAAGCATCGCCCATCTGAAAAAATATTAAGTACAGATTTGATAAAAAATAATGTGGCCCAAATCATCATTTATTTGAGTAGCACGTGATGCAGAAAGGCCCACAGTCAAAAACAAAAAAAATTTGCTCTCTCCTCTCTTTCTCGTCACTGTTTCCCCCTCTCTCTCGCGTTGCTTCGCCGCCGAGGCAAACCAGAAGACGTCGTTCGCCATGGCCATGGAGCTCGAGCTCCACAGACGTCGGCCCCCTCTCTCTCTCTTGGCCTGACCTCTCCCTCCCCGCTGCGGAACTCGAGCCTAAGGCTCGTGCCGCCATGGCATGCAGTTCGAAACCCTGGGCTCGAGCTCCACGGCCATGGTGAACGTCTTCTCTGCCCTTAGCCGTGAAGCTCGGAGTGAATTATAAGACTATAAGACTCATTCTTACGTGTAAACCGGAGTTGAACTAGCAGTGATAAGGGTAGCACCTGGTTATGGTATTACGTTAGAATGTATAATTCAAAAGCTTGAATTAATATGTAAATAGAGATCGCATCAATAAAAAAAAGTACATAAATATTATAGCAGAGTTGGCATAGAATTATGAGGGTGTTGTGTGGGTTTTGCTCTATGTTAATGTACATCTAATAATCTCTGTCTCTTCACTTCAAGGGCCATTCAGGCACAAAAAGGTGTTTATCACGTGGTGTTGCTCCTAAGTTGGAATAGAACGTGAAGATGACGATGGTGCATGCGGAATTATTTTAAAACTCAGGCTCTACTTATTTCGCAAAATAATAACTTTTCGAAAACGTATTCGAATTTTTCGACGTTTGGAGGTAAAAAAATAAGCTAATCCAGAAAAAATATATATATATTTTTATTTTTCCTTACTTCTCTCTTTCACAGCTTCTTTCTTTTAAATTATTTTGTTACTTTCTTTTCATATTTTATTTATTTTTTCAAAATTAGAATTTTTTTGAATAAAAAATTATTTTTAATTACTTTCTTTAATTTCTTCGTTAGCCAGTCCCTGGCCATGGTAATGGCTGGCAACTAGCCACAGGCTGAGGCGAGGCGAGGGGAGGCTTCACCGGAGGCCGGAGAGTTCAGACCAAGCCTCGCCGACCTAAGTGAAGCCTCGGCGTCACCTGATTTGGCTTGGCTAGGCTTGGCCTCGAGCGGGCAAGGCTTGCCTCCTCAGCCGGCGTTGTGGCCAGGCTCCGGATTTATGAGATAACTCGCTTGCCAGTCGCCGCGATCCCAGAACTCCTCCATATGGCAGCGATACAAAAGCTCTCTTCTCTGCGTGCTGACGACGGTCCGTGATATCTTGACATTTTGAGAACCACGTCCTTCACATCATGTAAAGTAACTTTTTTTTTTTTCGAAAGTGTTCTGTTTTTCCGCCGCCCATGTTGGAGTAGTACTGCAAACGTGCCAAAAATTTTTTTTTAAAAAAAAACAGCTCCTTATTTTGATAATTATGTGAATTGCGGGTATTGAAGATTATATATGCAACACAGAACTTCTAAGTTATTCGACCAAAAAAAAACTTTTGAGTTCTGTTTTCATTAAAAAAAAAATAAGTTTTGTCATCTTCATCCTCATTCTCTTAGGATGTGTGGCGAAAAATGATTTTTCATACTAAATAATAGAAAATATTTTCCAGTTCGTTTTTAGTTTTCGCCGAATACCAAAAATATTATTATTTTCCTGAAAATAACTTCTTGAAAAATATTTTTATAAAACACTATATTTTTTGCTCAACAAAACTGAGCCTTAGTAGTTGTGATATACTAGATACATTTGTTATGTGCATGCATTGATGGCATTTCCATTACAACAAATAACTTTAAGGCTTCGTTTGTTTCACAAAAAATGAGTCACTATTGAAAAATATTTTTCAAGACATCAATTTCCAAGACACTGACTATATTTTTCAGTATTTGGCTTAAATATGAAAAAGACTTGAAAAATATTTTTCATTATTTTCCATCACGTTCTCCTTTCAATAAAATTTTTTTCTATTTTTTCTATTCATTTTTTATATGTTAAAAAAATCAAATCTTTTAATATTTTAATTATTTATCTTTTTTTTCTCATTTCTTTTTTCTTTTTTTCTTTTTTTTTCTATACACATAATTCCTCCCACCTCACCCTCTCTACTCCAACTCCGCCCTTGCGAAACCCCCACTAGTCTAAGCAACCTGATTAGCCACCAATCGGCTGCAATGGTGAGGCGTGAGGTCGCCAGCAAGCCTCGCCTTGCTAGAACTGGCGAGCTCGCCTATGGCTGGTGAGGCTCGACTCGTCGGATCTAGCGAGGTCAAAGACTCAAGTGAAGTCGACCTTGCTTAGCCGAACTCGCCGCACTCAACCTCGCCTTTCCGGGCTATCGATGGCCTCTTCCTTCTATGATGGTTGGATGAATTTGATGGCGATCATGGTGGATTTTTAGAGAGAAAATGGGTGAGGGAGTGATTGTTTTCTGGTTGGAGAGAGAGAGAGAGGGGGGATTGAAGGGATTTTAGAGAGAGAGAGAGAGAGAGAGCATGGAAGGAGCGAAGACTTGGGGAAGTGATTTCGTCGTTGAGAAAGACGATGTGAGGACGCGAGTTTGGAAAATGACTTCCATTTTTTAGGAATGGAAATCATTTTTGTCAATTTTAAAATTATATTTCTATCGACTAGAAAATATTTTCCTTGATTGCTCATTTTCCATCCTCCAAACACAGGAAAATGAGGAAAGGTTTTCTCTGAAGATGAGGACAAGTCTATTTTGTTGAAAGAGCAGCAGAAGTCAAATACCTTTATCAAGGAAGATTGTCAAGAGGAAGCTCAAGTTCGAACCCGTCAATATATCCAATTGAATCTACCTTCACTGAAAAATTTAAGACAATGAGTTGTAGGCCAACTAGAATATATTAACTACTCAACTCCACATCATCTCTCTTATGTGCATTGACTCCAAAACTTTAATTTTCCTTTTTTAGTCATTTCTTGCATAAAAAAATCAGGAATTAAAATTTAGTTCCTCCAAAAATATTTAATTCATTTTTATATTTAATTTAGCATACATCACATGTACATTAAATTGGACTAGCGGCAAGAAATTGAAGCAAATTTTGACGAACGGTGGACCAGAGCATAGTAGAAAATTCGACCAAAGCATGAGGAAGGACTTTGTTTATTTCCATCAGAAGCGGACAACGAATATGACAAGTCTCAATATCGGCCGGGCTCCACCCTTTATTTTGAGCTAAATGGCGTCTATTCCCAAAGTGAGGGATCTAGCGGTCACACACCCAATTCTAGTTCCAGAGTTGTACATATTCCAGATCTTCATTTGAGAAAGGATGATGATCTTGTCCGTATGAAACAATGCATTCAGCAGTACTATGTACCTCCCGATCTCCGATTTGCATTGCTTACGAGAATCGGATATGCTCATGTCTTTCGCTCTGCCAGAACATGCACGCTATATAATAGAATTTGCCTTCTAGCTTTCATTGTGTTAGTTCAATCTAATGATGCACCCGACGAGCTTGCATCATTCTTTGCTAATGAGCCAAAGTATACAAATGAGCTTTTTAGGATTGCGCGTTCTGAAGAATATATTCCTTGAACTATTAGAACGCTTACAATGCTTGCTTTGGGAGCTCAGTTAGCTGTGTACATATCTTCTCATGAACGTGCTCGAATTTGAGTGGATCAAGTCTTAGTTTTACAGCCAACCACAGTACAATTCTCCTTAATGTGCTCCGGAAGGCTGTTTTATCTCTAAATAGCTCAGTGATCCATCATCTCTTGCCACGCTCAACATAGTTTCATCCTCAGCTCAAGGTAATAAGATCAGAGGCTGGGGGATGCTTCCAACATTCCTACTGATAGGTTTAGAGAAGTAAATAATGGAATGGATAAATTGCAATAAGGCACGAGGCCAATATAAATACACATACAAGGAAGGGTATAAAAGGAAATACATACATTAAAAGGAACAAACCCTAGACCTAGACCCAACCTAATATATACATAATATCTAACACCCCCCTCAAACTCAAGGTGGATCAACCAACGAGAGTTTGGAAAGAAGAGCAGTAAATTGTTGCGATGTAAGAGATTTGGTAAACAAGTCGGCAAGCTGGGCTGTAGAAGCCACAAAGGGAAGAGAAATGATGCGTGCTTGGAGCTGATGACGCGTGATGTGACAATCAATGTCAATGTGCTTGGTACGTTCATGAAACACCGGATTTGTAGCAATGTGAATAGCACTCTTGTTGTCACAATGAAGAGGAATGGGAGCAGAGGAGGTAACACCAAGATCAGCAAGAAGACGACGAAGCCAAATAATCTCAACTGTAGTGTCAGCCATAGCACGATACTCAGACTCAGTAGAAGAGCGAGACACAACAGGCTGCTTCTTGGCACGCCAAGAAACAGAGAATCACCTAGAAAGACACAAAATCCTGTAATGTACTTGCGATCAGTAACATCCGCTGCCCAGTCAGCATCAGAGTAAGCACAAAGAGCAAGTGAGGAAGTCGATGGGAGAAAAACAGAGCGTGTCAGAGTACCACGAAGATATCGCAGAATTCGAAGTACAGCAGCATAATGAACTGTACGAGGAGCTGCTACAAATTGACTGACAAGATGAACAGCATAGGCGATATCAGGACGAGTGGTGGTAAGATAGACAAGACTGCCAACAAGAGCCCGATAGCGAGTGACATCAGCCAGAGGCTCACCATCATCTGGACGAAGCTGTAGATGAAGTTCAACGGGCGTAGCTGCAGTACGAGTATCAGATAACTCAGCACGAGCTAGAATGTCTGCGATATACTTCTGCTGGGAGAGAAGAATACCACGTTGACTGCGAGCAACCTCAATACCGAGAAAATAGCGTAAGAAACCTAGATCCTTCATAGCAAACTGACGGTGAAGATGTTGCTTAGTATAAGCAATATGAGTAGAGTCATCTCCAGTAATAATCATATCATCAACATAGAGTAGCAGAACAGTACAACCAACAGGGGAATTGTGAGTAAACATAGCATGATCATTCTCACTCTGAACAAAACCAGCTGACCGAACAACATCTGCAAAGTGTTCAAACCAAGCTCGAGGAGCTTGTTTAAGACCATAAAGGGCTCAACGAAGACGGCAAACCTGACCAGGAGGATGAACAAGACCAGGAGGTGGCTGCATATAGAGTTCCTCATGAACGGCCCATGAAGAAAAGCATTCTTCACATCAAGTTGAAAGAGAGGCCAATTACGAACAGAAGCTACCGCAAGAAGAGTGCGAACGGAAGTCATTTTGGCAACAGGAGCAAATGTCTCCTCATAATCAATCCCATACTCCTGATCAAAATCACGTGCTACAAGACGCGCTTTATAGCGCTCAATACTACCATTAGAGCGAGTCTTGATTTTATAAATCCAGTGACAAGATATCAAGGACTTTCCTGGTGGAAGAGGCACAAGATCCCACGTACCAGTGCGCTCAAGAGCAGATAATTCCTCAGACATAGCATCACGCCACTCTGCATGTCGTACAGCCATACGATAATTTGATGGTTCCTGCAAAGTGTGGACAGCAGCCATAAAGGAACCAAACTCATCAGAATAACTCGTAGCCACCACATACCTAGCCGGAGGACGGCGATCTCGCGGAGGATTCCGCCGAGGGGAAGGTGGGCAAGAATCATCAAGAGGCGTCTGAGTGGCAGGTGAAGTAGACGAAGAAGGAGGCAGAACATGAGAAGGTGGTAACACTGGGTCAGACGAAGAAGATATAATAGGAGGAACAAGAGGTGAATCAAGAGGAAAATCCATAAAAATAGATGAAGATGACTGTGAAGAAGTAGAAGAGGCGGAAAAGAACGGTAGGTGCTCAAAGAACTGAACACTACGAGAGATACGAATACGATGTGAAGAAGGATCATAGCACCTGTAGCCTTTATGTTCTGTGCTGTAGCCCAAAAAAGCACATCGAACTGATTTTGCAGAGAGTTTAGGTCGCTCATGGGATGGAAGAAGCACATAACACGTACAGCCAAAAACACGAAGTTGGTGATAAGTGGGTGGTTTCGAGAAAAGACGTTGATGAGGGGTGGCTTTAGAGAGGACAAGAGAAGGAAGTCGATTTATGAGATAGACAGCAGTAGAAAGTGCTTCGGCCCAAAATTCAGTGGGAACGGAATTGGACAATAAGAGAGCACGAGTAGTATCTAGAATATGATGATGTTTTCGTTCGGCAATGCCATTTTGAGCAGGAACACCAGAACAAGACAACTGAGGTAAGGTTCCTTGAGAAGTTAAGAAAGAACGAAAAGCTGTAGAAAGGTACTCCCCACCTGAATCGGAACGAAAAACTTTAATAGTTCTAGAGAATTGAGTAGAGATCATGGCTGTAAAGTTTTTATAGATAGAGAGAAATTCATCACGAGAACGCATGAAATAAACCCAAGTATAACGAGAATAGTCATCAATAAATGATACATAATACTTAAAACCACCTTTAGATAGTTGGGGGGCAGGACCCCAAACATCTGAATGTACTAAATCAAAACTAGTAGTGGAAACAGAAGAACTAATAGGAAAAGGAGGTGCAGATTGTTTAGCTAAAGGACAACTAGTACAAGGACGCATAACAGTAGATGAAATAGGCCCAAGTACACCTTGCTGACGCAGAAAAGACAAACGGGATGCAGATATATGACCCAAACGCTGGTGCCAACAATTAAGATCAAAGATAGCGAGAACAGGTTGAGGTAATGGAAGCTGGAGATACTGCATCGTGTACAATCCTCCATGTCTACTACCCCTGCCAATCGTCCGGCCACTCGTATGATCCTGCACAACACAAGAATCAATAGTAAATGTTACCATGCAGCCCATGTCAGCAAGTTGCCCAACAGATAATAGATTAAGGGCTAAATTTGGTATATGCAAGACATTAGGCACATTAAAGCTACCAAGAATAGTAAGATGGCCTTGCATAGTAGCAGTAAGAGAAGATCCATCAGCTGTAAAGAACCCTTCTGGATTTTTGAGTGCAATCTGCTGAGTGAGATGATGAGCAGAGGAGGTCATGTGATGAGCAGCCCCAGAGTCAAGAATCCAGGAAGAACTATCACCTGAAGATTGCGTAGCAGCTGCAGTAGCAACAGAGGAGGACGCACCAGAAGAACCAAGATGAAGCTGAGCTAAACGAGAAAGCTGAGCTTCAATATTAGCAAGACGATCATCCGAAGACGAGGATGAGGTGGCACGATCCGCGGATGGAGAAGAGATAGGTGCAACTGAGCGCGAGAGTGCATCAGGGAAATCACGCATCTTCTAAAAACATCGATCCTCAGAATGTCCATTTTGCTTACAGTAGTTGCAATAAAAACGTGAACCTCGCTGAGAAGAGGCACGCTGGGAACCACGCACAGAACCACGTTGAGAACCACGCTGAGAATAGCCAGGCTACAAACCACGCCGAGAAGAGGCAGACTGGAAACCACGCTGAGAGGAGCCAGACTGGAAATTAGGCTGTGGGGTGGCCAATACTGCAGAGGGATCTAGAGATGGAGGGGCACCAAGAATTCCTCGTCTAGTTTCCTCAGCCTGGAGTTCCTTTACTGCATCAGAAAGAGATGGTGCAGGATAACGATAGAGAATCTGACTTCGAACTCCTTCAAAATCTGGTGAGAGTTGCATCAAGAATTCGTAAAGACGATTCTTGTTCTGATCTTCAAGTTTAAATGCAGTACAAGTATTGCAACCAGCACACGTAGGACATGCTGGACGAGCCAATACATCAAGCTGGGACCAAAGAGACGTCATATAATTATAAAATTCACGAACAGATCGTGTACCCTGAGTGGCACGACGAAGTTCCTGCATAATCTGATAAACACGAACAGAACCCGTCTGTGTAAACATCTCAGCAATTTGATCCCATAACTGTTTTGCACCAACAATTTGAGTAAATTGAGGGCGAAGATCAGGGCTAATAGAACCAAATAAGATTGCCCATGCTTTCCTATTAGCGACATGTCAAGCCCTAATTTCAGATTCGCGTCGCGTAATCTGATCAGCACTAGGTTTGGGATCAGCAGTATCAGACAAAGATGCAGGACAAGAACGAGAACCATCAACATGCTCATATAAATCACGATAAACAAGAGCAGCCATCACCGAAGGTTTCCCGATAACATAATTAGAGCCATCCAACTTAACATCAATGCGATCAATTCGATCATTATCAGCCATGATTCTGATATCAATAAATCAAAACGGAAGCAAATATAGATATGAGTGAAGAAAACAGAACCCGAGATCGATCGCGAGAATAAGACGAACCGAGGAAAAATTCCGTGATGTTTCACCGATGGACGTGGGATCTCTGTGAACACCTTCCACTGCAGCAACTCCTCAAAACATGAATTCACTCTCGTGACAGGTCTATCTGCAATATCAGCCTCTTCACAGCGGCAATTCCTCGAATATATGGCCGACAAACTAAGCAAAAAGTTCGAATCTTTCGGATTGACGAGACAAACAAGAATGCGTGAGCGAGCGTCGCGTGCGTGAGCGCTGTTGAATAAACTAATCACCAAATGCCCAATTAAATAATTGACTTCTGGATCAATCCGGTTGCGGGTGACTCCTCAAATCACACGCCTCTCAACTTAGAATAATTGACTTTATTTCCTCCACCACAAGCCCAATTAAATAATTGGCCGAAGAACCCAATACTGCAGCAATTCTACCGGAGCTACGAAACGATTGAGCGATCGAACGAGAGAAAATCGAGGAACACTTAGCTGATGATCTCGATTAGATGAAGTGCGCAGAACAACCGTAGAACCGAAGGTGTAGTATCATCAAACCCTAGCTCTGATACCATGATAGGTTTAGAGAAGTAAATAATGGAATGGATAAATTGCAATAAGGCACGAGGCCAATATAAATACACATACAAGGAAGGGTATAAAAGGAAATACATACATTAAAAGGAACAAACCCTAGACCTAGACCCAACCTAATATATAACATAATATCTAACACCTACTACTT
>JAGVVM010020538.1:0-16788 GCA_019149425.1 Psidium friedrichsthalianum
TCTATGAGGCTGGGGGATGCTCCAACATTTACTGATAGGTTTAGAGAAGTAAATAATGGAATGGATAATTGCAATAAGGCACGAGGCCAATATAAATACACATACAAGGAAGGGTATAAAAGGAAATACATACATTAAAAGGAACAAACCCTAGACCTAGACCCAACCTAATATATACATAATATCTAACACCCCCCCTCAAACTCAAGGTGGATCAACCAACGAGAGTTTGGAAAGAAGAGCAGTAAATTGTTGCGATGTAAGAGATTTGGTAAACAAGTCGGCAAGCTGGGCTGTAGAAGCCACAAAGGGAAGAGAAATGATGCGTGCTTGGAGCTGATGACGCGTGATGTGACAATCAATGTCAATGTGCTTGGTACGTTCATGAAACACCGGATTTGTAGCAATGTGAATAGCACTCTTGTTGTCACAATGAAGAGGAATGGGAGCAGAGGAGGTAACACCAAGATCAGCAAGAAGACGACGAAGCCAAATAATCTCAACTGTAGTGTCAGCCATAGCACGATACTCAGACTCAGTAGAAGAGCGAGACACAACAGGCTGCTTCTTGGCACGCCAAGAAACCAGAGAATCACCTAGAAAGACACAAAATCCTGTAATGTACTTGCGATCAGTAACATCCGCTGCCCAGTCAGCATCAGAGTAAGCACAAAGAGCAAGTGAGGAAGTCGATGGGAGAAAAACAGAGCGTGTCAGAGTACCACGAAGATATCGCAGAATTCGAAGTACAGCAGCATAATGAACTGTACGAGGAGCTGCTACAAATTGACTGACAAGATGAACAGCATAGGCGATATCAGGACGAGTGGTGGTAAGATAGACAAGACTGCCAACAAGAGCCCGATAGCGAGTGACATCAGCCAGAGGCTCACCATCATCTGGACGAAGCTGTAGATGAAGTTCAACGGGCGTAGCTGCAGTACGAGTATCAGATAACTCAGCACGAGCTAGAATGTCTGCGATATACTTCTGCTGGGAGAGAAGAATACCACGTTGACTGCGAGCAACCTCAATACCGAAAAATAGCGTAAGAAACCTAGATCCTTCATAGCAAACTGACGGTGAAGATGTTGCTTAGTATAAGCAATATGAGTAGAGTCATCTCCAGTAATAATCATATCATCAACATAGAGTAGCAGAACAGTACAACCAACAGGGGAATTGTGAGTAAACATAGCATGATCATTCTCACTCTGAACAAAACCAGCTGACCGAACAACATCTGCAAAGTGTTCAAACCAAGCTCGAGGAGCTTGTTTAAGACCATAAAGGGCTCGACGAAGACGGCAAACCTGACCAGGAGGATGAACAAGACCAGGAGGTGGCTGCATATAGAGTTCCTCATGAACGGCCCCATGAAGAAAAGCATTCTTCACATCAAGTTGAAAGAGAGGCCAATTACGAACAGAAGCTACCGCAAGAAGAGTGCGAACGGAAGTCATTTTGGCAACAGGAGCAAATGTCTCCTCATAATCAATCCCATACTCCTGATCAAAACCACGTGCTACAAGACGCGCTTTATAGCGCTCAATACTACCATTAGAGCGAGTCTTGATTTTATAAATCCAGCGACAAGATATCAAGGACTTTCCTGGTGGAAGAGGCACAAGATCCCACGTACCAGTGCGCTCAAGAGCAGATAATTCCTCAGACATAGCATCACGCCACTCTGCATGTCGTACAGCCATACGATAATTGATGGTTCCTGCAAAGTGTGGACAGCAGCCATAAAGGAACCAAACTCATCAGAATAACTCGTAGCCACCACATACCTAGCCGGAGGACGGCGATCTCGCGGAGGATTCCGCCGAGGGGAAGGTGGGCAAGAATCATCAAGAGGCGTCTGAGTGGCAGGTGAAGTAGACGAAGAAGGAGGCAGAACATGAGAAGGTGGTAACACTGGGTCAGACGAAGAAGATATAATAGGAGGAACAAGAGGTGAATCAAGAGGAAAATCCATAAAAATAGATGAAGATGACTGTGAAGAAGTAGAAGAGGCGGAAAAGAACGGTAGGTGCTCAAAGAACTGAACACTACGAGAGATACGAATACGATGTGAAGAAGGATCATAGCACCTGTAGCCTTTATGTTCTGTGCTGTAGCCCAAAAAAGCACATCGAACTGATTTTGCAGAGAGTTTAGTTCGCTCATGGGATGGAAGAAGCACATAACACGTACAGCCAAAAACACGAAGTTGGTGATAAGTGGGTGGTTTCGAGAAAAGACGTTGATGAGGGGTGGCTTTAGAGAGGACAAGAGAAGGAAGTCGATTTATGAGATAGACAGCAGTAGAAAGTGCTTCGGCCCAAAATTCAGTGGGAACGGAATTGGACAATAAGAGAGCACGAGTAGTATCTAGAATATGATGATGTTTTCGTTCGGCAATGCCATTTTGAGCAGGAACACCAGGACAAGACAACTGAGGTAAGGTTCCTTGAGAAGTTAAGAAAGAACGAAAAGCTGTAGAAAGGTACTCCCCACCTGAATCGGAACGAAAAACTTTAATAGTTCTAGAGAATTGAGTAGAGATCATGGCTGTAAAGTTTTTATAGATAGAGAGAAATTCATCACGAGAACGCATGAAATAAACCCAAGTATAACGAGAATAGTCATCAATAAATGATACATAATACTTAAAACCACCTTTAGATAGTTGGGGGGCAGGACCCCAAACATCTGAATGTACTAAATCAAAACTAGTAGTGGAAACAGAAGAACTAATAGGAAAAGGAGGTGCAGATTGTTTAGCTAAAGGACAACTAGTACAAGGACGCATAACAGTAGATGAAATAGGCCCAAGTACACCTTGCTGACGCAGAAAAGACAAACGGGATGCAGATATATGACCCAAACGCTGGTGCCAACAATTAAGATCAAAGATAGCGAGAACAGGTTGAGGTAATGGAAGCTGGAGATACTGCATCGTGTACAATCCTCCATGTCTACTACCCCTGCCAATCGTCCGGCCACTCGTACGATCCTGCACAACACAAGAATCAATAGTAAATGTTACCATGCAGCCCATGTCAGCAAGTTGCCCAACAGATAATAGATTAAGGGCTAAATTTGGTATATGCAAGACATTAGGCACATTAAAGCTACCAAGAATAGTAAGATGGCCTTGCATAGTAGCAGTAAGAGAAGATCCATCAGCTGTAAAGAACCCTTCTGGATTTTTGAGTGCAATCTGCTGAGTGAGATGATGAGCAGAGGAGGTCATGTGATGAGCAGCCCCAGAGTCAAGAATCCAGGAAGAACTATCACCTGAAGATTGCGTAGCAGCTGCAGTAGCAACAGAGGAGGACGCACCAGAAGAACCAAGATGAAGCTGAGCTAAACGAGAAAGCTGAGCTTCAATATTAGCAAGACGATCATCCGAAGACGAGGATGAGGTGGCACGATCCGCGGATGGAGAAGAGATAGGTGCAACTGAGCGCGAGAGTGCATCAGGGAAATCACGCATCTTCTGAAAACATCGATCCTCAGAATGTCCATTTTGCTTACAGTAGTTGCAATAAAAACGTGAACCTCGCTGAGAAGAGGCACGCTGGGAACCACGCACAGAACCACGTTGAGAACCACGCTGAGAATAGCCAGGCTACAAACCACGCCGAGAAGAGGCAGACTGGAAACCACGCTGAGAGGAGCCATACTGGAAATTAGGCTGTGGGGTGGCCAATACTGCAGAGGGATCTAGAGATGGAGGGGCACCAAGAATTCCTCGTCTAGTTTCCTCAGCCTGGAGTTCCTTTACTGCATCAGAAAGAGATGGTGCAGGATAACGATAGAGAATCTGACTTCGAACTCCTTCAAAATCTGGTGAGAGTTGCATCAAGAATTCGTAAAGACGATTCTTGTTCTGATCTTCAAGTTTAAATGCAGTACAAGTATTGCAACCAGCACACGTAGGACATGCTGGACGAGCCAATACATCAAGCTGGGACCAAAGAGACGTCATATAATTATAAAATTCACGAACAGATCGTGTACCCTGAGTGGCACGACGAAGTTCCTGCATAATCTGATAAACACGAACAGAACCCGTCTGTGTAAACATCTCAGCAATTTGATCCCATAACTGTTTTGCACCAACAATTTGAGTAAATTGAGGGCGAAGATCAGGGCTAATAGAACCAAATAAGATTGCCCATGCTTTCCTATTAGCGACATGTCAAGCCCTAATTTCAGATTCGCGTCGCGTAATCTGATCAGCACTAGGTTTGGGATCAGCAGTATCAGACAAAGATGCAGGACAAGAACGAGAACCATCAACATGCTCATATAAATCACGATAAACAAGAGCAGCCATCACCGAAGGTTTCCCGATAACATAATTAGAGCCATCCAACTTAACATCAATGCGATCAATTCGATCATTATCAGCCATGATTCTGATATCAATAAATCAAAACGGAAGCAAATATAGATATGAGTGAAGAAAACAGAACCCGAGATCGATCGCGAGAATAAGACGAACCGAGGAAAAATTCCGTGATGTTTCACCGATGGACGTGGGATCTCTGTGAACACCTTCCACTGCAGCAACTCCTCAAAACATGAATTCACTCTCGTGACAGGTCTATCTGCAATATCAGCCTCTTCACAGCGGCAATTCCTCGAATATATGGCCGACAAACTAAGCAAAAAGTTCGAATCTTTCGGATTGACGAGACAAACAAGAATGCGTGAGCGAGCGTCGCGTGCGTGAGCGCTGTTGAATAAACTAATCACCAAATGCCCAATTAAATAATTGACTTCTGGATCAATCCGGTTGCGGGTG
The DNA here is from genome assembly GCA_019149425.1 of Psidium friedrichsthalianum. Taxonomy (NCBI): domain Eukaryota; kingdom Viridiplantae; phylum Streptophyta; class Magnoliopsida; order Myrtales; family Myrtaceae; genus Psidium; species Psidium friedrichsthalianum. The sequence continues at coordinate 4,802 of JAGVVM010020538.1, forward strand.
ACTCCTCAAATCACACGCCTCTCAACTTAGAATAATTGACTTTATTTCCTCCACCACAAGCCCAATTAAATAATTGGCCGAAGAACCCAATACTGCAGCAATACTACCGGAGCTACGAAACGATTGAGCGATCGAACGAGAGAAAATCGAGGAACACTTAGCTGATGATCTCGATTAGATGAAGTGCGCAGAACAACCGTAGAACCGAAGGTGTAGTATCATCAAACCCTAGCTCTGATACCATGATAGGTTTAGAGAAGTAAATAATGGAATGGATAAATTGCAATAAGGCACGAGGCCAATATAAATACACATACAAGGAAGGGTATAAAAGGAAATACATACATTAAAAGGAACAAACCCTAGACCTAGACCCAACCTAATATATACATAATATCTAACACCTACTACTTTTGGAAGATTCAGATCCTAGCCATATGGATCTTGTTTGCTTAGCTGTGAAACTATTGAAAAGACAGGAGATATGAGTTCAGCGGTATCTCATTTCAGGAGAAAGAGGAATCTCATTGGAGCTGTGTACTGGAAAATCGGTGCTTGCGGTCTGGTTGTTTCAGTCGATCGGTGCTGAAGGCATCAGTGATGAGCAGTTCCTAGTTATTTGCATTTCATTGAAGGAAAAGGTAAGAAGAGAAAAAATTGTGAAAAGAGAGGAATCATTCTTATAGGAATATGTATGGCTACCAAAATGCATTTCATTCATCAAAGTAGTATGACACCTATCATTGGAAGTTCAAATAAAAGGAAAGGCTATTTTGTTCACCGCCTGGCTTAAGTGCTGCTCTCAGTAAAAGTTTTCAAAAGTAAAATGAGTGGAGTGGGCTTTAGTCAATAAATCGGACCAAACTGGTATTGAAATTGAGATAGCAAGCTAAAGTGGTGGAAAGCAATTACAAGGCAACATGAAATCCATGAAACATCATTATTTTAAGCTTGTTGGAAGCATCCATCAATGGGTTCGAGTAGATTCATTTGGTTGCTCTACTGAACTCTCCGACAGCACAGTAACTTCAGCATATCACGAGTCCGAAAGACACTTGCATTGTATCACGAGTGCACAATCCCGACAGTTTGCACGAGCACGATACTCCGATTCAGCACTAGAGCGAGAAACAGTGTCTTGCTTTTTGCTTTTCCAAGAAATTAAAGAGTTCCCTAGAAAAACCAAGTATCCAGTAGTAGCGCCTATCAGTTACATCACCAGCCCAATCGGCATTTGAATAGGCAATAAGAGTGGGAAGTAATGAAGATGACAATAATAATCCACGATGCAAAGCACCATGTAGATAGCGAATAATACGTAAGATAGCTGCATAATGGATGGAACAAGGTGTGGCCATGAACTGAGATAACACATGAACTGCATGAGCAATATCTGGGCGAGTAATGGTGAGGTAAGTAAGCATGCCCACTAACTGACGATAAAGAGTTGGATTGGAGAGCAACTCGCCATTTGTTGTCCGTAGTTTGGTGTTGACAGCAAGAGGAGTGTCACAGACTTTATCATCGGTGAAGTAAGGAAGACGAAGAATTTCGGTGGCATACTTCATTTGAGAGATAAAATACCCACTAGAACTTCAACTAACCTTAATACCAAGGAAGTAGCTTAATTGACCCATATCTGTCATTTGAAATGCCTGAGCCAAATACTGCTTAACTTTGGAGATGCCTTAAATATCACTTCCTGTCAAAATCATATCATCCACAGAAAGCAATAGAAACACATCACCATGTGTAGTACGACGGATAAAGAGAGCATAATCATTAAGACTTTGCTTGAAACTAAACTGAAGGATAGTAGAACGAAATTTTTCAAACCAGGCCTGAGGAGCCTGTTTAAGACCATATAGTGCCTTTTTGAGACGACACACTTGCCCTGACTGAACCTCAAGTCCCTGTGGAGGCTCCATATACACCTCCTCTTTAAGATCACCATTAAGGAAAGCATTCTTGACGTCCATTTGATGAAGATCCCAATTTCGTAGAGCAGTAAGAGTAAGAAGAACTCTAACGGTAGTCATGCGAGCAACGGGAGCAAAAGTCTCGTCGTTATCAAGACCATGTTCCTAACTAAAACCTTTGGCTACTAAACGGGCTTTGTAGCGCTCTATGGATCCATCAGCACGAGTCTTGACCTTGTATACCCACCTGCATCCAACAATTGACTTTCCTGGAGGCAAAGAGGTGAGGTCCCAAGTAGCAATTCAATGTAAAGCAAATAATTCTAATTGCATAGCCTTGACCCAATGAGGATGCACACTTGCCTCCTTATAGGTTTGTGGTTCATGCACGTCAAAAGAAGAAACTGCATGGCAATCATAATCTGATAAGTAAGGGGGTGGGGCTTGAGTGTGAGAGGGATACGTAGGCGAGGACGGCGCGGACAAAGGATGCTCCATAGGAAAAGGCGCGAGTTCGGCCAAGGGTGGATCGGTGGTAACATGTGGTGATGGGGTGTCGATTTCAGTGGGGGAGGTAGGTGAGGGAAATTGAGGGTAGTATTCGGTAAAAGGATTAACGTATATAGGTGGGGGAGATGTGGAATTTTTTGGTAATGACATGTAAGGTGTATTTTCCCAAAAAATGACATCCCGACTAACCCGTATACAGTTGGCTTGAGGATCCCAACAACGATACCCTTTCTGTTCTATCCCATACCCTACAAAGATACATAATTGAGACCAAGGGGAGAGTTTTGAAGGACATTCTGACTGTGGTAGTAGGACAAAGCAAGTTGACCCAAACTTCCTAAGATGAGTATAGTTGGAAGGAGCACCATAGAGGAGTTCATAGGGTGTTTGGCCATTTAGAAGGGGTGTAGGTGTGCGATTGATGAGATACACAGTTGTAAGAGCAACTTCCCCCCAGAATTGAGATGATAGTTTTAATGTGAGGAGAAGTGTGCAAACTGTTTCGATTATATTTCGGTGTTTTCTTTTAGAGACGCCATTTTGTTGAGGGTATGTGGACATGATAACTGTGGTAAAGTGCCATGCAAGGAAAGTAGATCAAGAAAGCGTTTGGAGCGATATTCACCACCCGAATTCGATTGAAAAACCTTAATGCAAGTTTGAAATTATGTGTATAGCATGGTAGTGAATTTGAGATATGCGTCACAAACATCAGACTTTTGGCGTAAAGTAAATAACCAACAGAATCGAGAATAATCATCAATAAACAAGACATAATATTTAGATCCACTTAGAGAAGGTTCAGAAGAGGTCCAAACATCACTATGGATTAAATCAAAAGGTGCATTACTTCGTGAATTACTCAAAGGAAAAGGAATAGAATGTTGTTTTCCCAAAATACAATTTTGACATTCAAATTTTGAAGTTTGAGAAACAGAACCTAAACTACCATTATCATCTAAAGTCTTTATTCTTGATATGGAGGGATGTCCTAAGTAATCATGCCAGAGAGAAAGAGAGACGGAGGCGGCAAGTTGAGGTGAACTAGTGGGAACATGGAGATAATCAAGGCGATAGAGACGACCAAACCTACGCCCCTTCCCACATAGGTTCGCTGTCCAATAGTCTTGTAGATAACAAGTGTTTCAGTTAAAATAAACACGCAGATCTTGATCACAAAGCTGGAAAATGATATCAAATTCATAGTTAATTGAGGCACATAAAGAACATGTGGTAATGTCAATTTAGGTGATTGAATTGTACCAATTTGCTTGGTGACAAGAGAGGAATTATCTGCAGTGTGGACAGTGGAAATATTTGGAGATATGGGAAATTTTGGGCAAAAAAGGTTAGGTAAAAAGGTCATATGATTTGACGCGCCTGAATCCAAAAACCATAAGGGTTCACGAGGCATACCTGAAGTAATGGTCGCGGAAGCTGCAACAGAATTCCCTTCTTTTTGCATAATTTGATTAACAACATTTTCAACCATTCCTTGAACTGTAGTCTACAATTGGCTCATGGAAAAAGAGCCATCAAGAGAGGGGACCGAAGCTAGTGGGTCGACGGACGACGTGGTAGCCGCAGCTTTAGGGTTAGTGAGCTGATTCTTACGTTACAAACGAAGACAATTCTGTTTAATATGCCTCGTTTCTCGACAATAATTGCAATAACCTTTATATTCTCCTAACTGACGATTATCATGAGGTTTAGATGTAAGAGCAAGAGCAGAATCAGTAGCACTATCAAGAACCTTGTTTCAACGAGTTTGCTCAGAGATTAATTCAGGCAGAATATCTTTGACAGATGGTAGTGGAGATCGATGGATGATAGACCCCTTAAGATATTCAAAATCACCATTGAGTGCATGAAGAAATTGAAAGGTTTTGTTTTCCTCCAAATAACAGTCAAACTCCTTATTTGAAACTAGGGTCTCGGGCAAAGTAAGATAATACTTTGACGAGCCTGATGAATCTCTATGAGTTACAACCATTCCATAAAATAGTCATTTGTGCGAAAAAATCTGATATGCTCTGTGAGTTTCCTTGACGAGCTTGACGAATCTTTGACTCCAATTGAAATCGACGAGCAAGATCTTTTTGCAAATAAGTCGATTTGAGTGTATCCCAAACGTCTTTAGCAGAATCTGAATCTGCAATAGACATAGCAATCACCTTCGAACAGTTCATGCGAATGAGAGAGATAACAAAGTAATTTTTGCGGTCCCATAGTTCAATGGCAGAATTAGATGCATTAGCCTCCGTTGAGGGATTAGGTGAGGCTCCTATAACAATTTTCCAAAGCGCCATACCCTTGAGAACCGAGATCATAAACTTGGCCCAGTAGGTGTAATTCGGACCATCGAGTTCTACGTTAATGGACTTCAAGATGAGTTGGGACTCTTGGGAAGCCATAGGAACGTAAGAGGGGTGATGAGGGCTGGTGGAAAAATATGTGGATAGCAGCGGCTTAGGAAACCCTAGGACTAGAAAAAAATTTCAGCGAAAAAAAAAACCTACGGCTCTGATACCATGTAGGAAGAGATTCAATAGGTGGTAAATATATATACAAGTGTACAAGCAAGAAATTAGGAAACAGAATAACAAAGTAAATGCAACACCTATCTCTACTAGGAAAGAATTACAAATAAAAAGAAAGGCTATTTACATGCCTAACAGATCTTGATTCATTGAACAATGGAAAAGGCTTTGATTAAATGTTTATTAACTGTAAAAAGCCTAATTAAGCCCCCAATAATGCAAGGAATTTCGACGAGCCCATTTATATGGCTAGGCCGAAAATTCCAATTGGTTCAAGGCTAAATTCGATGCAATTTAGCCCTTTAGGGATTTAATTCAAATTATATATATATATATACTCTGGGCTTATTTTGTGAAAATTTGAAAATTCAATGTCCCGACTTGCAACCTTCGTCTTTATGAATGTATCACTAAGTCTAGGGTTTTGGGAGTGGCCGATTGATCATAATACACGGCCACAATCTCTCTCTTCTTCTGGGGAGGCAATTCATGTTCAGAAAAGAACAATTGAGAAGACCCCGACGACGGCTCTTTTTCATGGTGGCTTCCACCGCTGCGGTATTGGCTTGCACGTAATGCCAAAAGAGAGACACCTCCACGCGTTCAAAAAGGAGAGAAACACGGGAGGACCCACTATCAGCACTCATAGGGAATTGCTAAGGGACATTCAAGATGACGGAACTCGTTCTCCGTGGCCCACAGGGGATGGATCCGGATCCCTGACATAGTAAAAACTATGTCAGAGGTGACATAAGAGATTTGGACTTTCGAATTAGACGGCGTGGATTGATCTACATCAATTTTTTAAGAGGGAGAAAAATTTTCGGAGGAAATTTTAAAATTTTGAATTGATCAATTTGGGCCATTCATTTTTGAATTGAATGGCCTAGATCTCTTATTTCACCCATGACATAATTTCATTATGTTAGGGAATCCGGATTTGGGATCGAAACACCTACACTAATTGGGGTCCATTTGACGTTCTACGTCATTTGCCACTACTTGGGTGCACCCATCATACGAATTTGATTGACGAGTCCGACACCCCTCGCCGAATTCCGATTTACTGCGATCGATTGAGAAACTGTTGCTCCCACTCGGTTCTATTTTGCAGGTTAATCGGAGCTTGGGAATCTATCACAATCCAGCTTGCATCGTTCGTGAGCATTCCCACTGTTCGGTCCAAGGCTTGAATTTTTTTGTGCAATTTTCGAATACAAGTTTGGGAAGCAAATCTCTACCTTGTGTCCGGCGATGTCATCCATGAGCCGACCAACTACTTTCACAGCCTTCGCCATCTTGGGGTCGCTGTCTAATAGCCAGTCAAAAACATCTTTGGTTACAATATCTCCCATTCCTAGCAATGACGTCACCGGTAGCACTTCAAGAGCAGAGGTTGCTAATGCAATGGGCATGTACTCTTCCATCGTCGGTACGTGGTTTTGGTGGAACCATTTGGCCTCAGCAAAGTACGCCCTCACTTGGTTTTTCATCTAAGGATTCATCCTCAAACATAAAGCTACTGTCAATATTCAAATGTCAATGTGTCTAGTGGACTTAAATATGATAGTGTCACGCCTTCCACCTGCTGACAATCCGATATATTTGCGAACCTAGAATCTCGGTCAAAGTTATTAGCGACGCCCAGGACGGTCGCCGACCGGATTCTAAAGTTTCAAACCTGTGCCAATGGAAACGCGACCAATTTCCCCAGACAGCACACGTAACGATATAATAAGAAGAAAAAGAAACAAAAGAACTACATATAACGGAAAGATGACTGTCACATATATATACAAAAGGTGATGGGGCAATTAACATCATGTCTATGCCCGTTCTCCTCAGAACAAAACAAACAAGAAAACATCAAGCATGAATATAAAAAGGAAAGCTACTCATCTACCCCACTAACATCCGTGGACACTATCTCCTCAGGCTCCGACTCTTCTGACGACGATTCACTGTCCATCGGATCCTCTGCGTCTGCTGCCTCAATCTCCAAAGGGTCACCATAGTCTGGATACTCGAGGTCATAATCAGAATACGACTCGATATCCGGGTCTGGGTCTATCACTTCTCCATCAAAAGTCGGTGTAGGAATCTTGCCACTATAGTCTAACTCAAAATTCGGAACGTCGAAACCTTGGATAGGTCCGATGTCCAAGTTGCCTATCCTCATAGTCCATGCATCAAAGAAATATACTTCCAGTCCCTCGTTTCCAATGTCAACCCATCATGTACTATTGTTCTTCGTATATACGATTCCTCTGGTAGTATCGGGATACTCAGTCGCCACTGTCTGTATATGTCGAGGTATCCCGTGAAAAGGGTGGCTAGCATTCATTTCCTATCGGGCGGATCTGAAAAAGTTTGGGAGAATTCACCGTGAGAACTAATCTCAGTAAGCCCACCTCTAAACCCTAGTTAGGATATTACATAATTCTAGGCCGTTCCTAATAGTCTAAGCAGTCAACATACATAAAATAGATCAACATTTCAAGCAGTCAGGCAGCAACGGGTATTTTATTTTATTTTATTTTTTCGGGTAAACACATAGTCGGACCATAATCATCTCCAATACTTTGTCTCAGCCTCATGATTGCCATCATAAGCTAATTATACACGCATCTCACCCGCATGCACGCCGTATCGCACGAAGACTCGAGTGAAAGCCAACCCCTTAGCTTGTGCTATCCGCATCTGCGCCTCCCTCGCGCAAAAGACTCAGACGCACGCTCACGTTCCAATGCCTCAATCCGCAGGGCATCAAAGGCAAGGCCCGGATTGGCATACTTATCACTCCAGCAACCCCGCGCCTAGCGCGTCACAGGTCGCACCCGCCTTATCTCGCCGTTTTCCCATTCTAGGACTCTTCTTCACTTTTTCACTATTCGCCTCATCAGACTTTTCGTCTGGTATCACATCACGATCAGTTTACAACTAAATCAAGGAGCAGGCGAATGAGCAACGACAGATCATCACAGAAGTCACATATTCCTAACTTAGTCATTAAACCAGATGCAAAATTACACAATTGCCCTTCCGGCATTATTCATTCAAATCTCAGTTCAGGATGCTCTTTAAGCTAAATCAGCATTTTATCATCATTCAGTCTTTCTCAACTTGATTTCCAGCCTGTGTTATGCCTCAATAACCAAATTTACTATTTAGGCGCAAAATTACGATTTTGCCCTTAATTTCACTAATTGAACTAATTTTCCAATTTCAGGTATTCTAATTGATCTAATCACTCTCACACAGCCATTATATGCACAGAATTATGCATTTACAGCCATGAACAGTACCGAATTTTTGCCATAGGTCAAATTACTAAAATGCCCTTTTGCACAATTTTGCCTATTTTTGAACTAATCAATCACTCTAACCATTTCTATACTCCATCATCATCATCATACCTCATTGTCACATGTTTTACAGCTCCAAACAGATTACACAGATCAAGAATTAGAAATTACCATTTTACCCCTCTTGGTTCTAAATTGCCATTTCTTACAAATACACCAATCTAATCAAACCCAACACTTTAGAATCAATATTCATATCTTACTCCATCATACACAGCAGCCACAGAGCCAAATTTACAGGCAAAACAGCAACTTACCCAAAATACCCTTTCTATACACTAAAAGGCACAAATTGAGCAAAATTGAGGAAACCAACTACCAGAATTAATCTAACACCCTAGCTAAGGATTAGAGGAGTGGCTTACCTAAGGAAAAGCTGAAGAAAAGTGGCTGGAACAAAAGGGTGATAGGCAACGATGAGATCACCGACGAACGAACTAGCTCCTTCTCAGTTCTGAGAGTATCACGAAATTTATATCAGGTTTTCTATGAAGTAAACTTTATATTCATTAAGTTCAGAGTCTTACGATCGTATAGGAAAAAGCGGAGCCCAAATCGCCTTCCGGACGACCTCGAACGAGCCAATTCTTCCCGGGCGCGCGTGCAGGAAACGAGTCTGAGCAAGGGACAGTTTTTGGCTTCGTTTGGATTATTCCAAACTGATCTTGAGCTGAAATTTTACAGTAACAAACTAGAGAGAGAGACGAAAATTTGAGGGGTTTTACGCCCCAAAAGGATGTCGTTTGGGTGTCGAACCAACAGCAAAACGGAGGACGACAGAAAAGGGCAGAAAGTGAAAGAGAGATAGAGAGAGAGATATTGAGGGAAAGGTGAATGGCGGTGGAAATGGGGCAGAAAAGTGAAGATATCTGCTGACTTTGGGGCTAAGTGAAGGAAGACAAAACCAAATTGGTTTCTTGCTTGATTGAGAGGTGTCCATTTGTCCAAACATAGGACACTTCAACCCTTTTTGTAGAAAACCCTAGAAGTCTTGATAGAAATTGTCACATGGGGTATTCTAAGACTTCATGGCATGATGACAAGTGTTGCAAGGTTAGAATTTCTACTCAATTTTTTTTTTCAAAAATGGAAAAGTCGACACTTGGCGGTCAAAGTCAACCCTTTGACTTTGACTTTTTGGGAAGCGCGCTCTTGAAGCCAGAGCGTAGTGGACTGTCAGACTAATACCAGTCAACTTTTAAATTCCTCAAATTACTCTTAGTTTGCAAGATACGGCATTTTCGCGGCCCAAGGGCAAAATCGTCATTTTCACCCTTATCGCGTTCTTCGGGTTCCAAAGCAATTCGTAACCTTTAAAACTCGTAGAATTGCATCCCAATCATTCCTGCAACATCCGTAAAATCTCGATTGTCAATCTCGGTCACTTCCATTAAACTGCAACTTTGGCAAATCTCAGGCTAACGGACGGCTCTTAGGAGAAACGCGTTTCGACTGTCAGGTCCGCGTACTTTAATTTCCTATTTAGCCATGCCCCTTCGGTCAGTCGTTCCGAGGTGATCAGTCTCGGGTGAGATTTAGCTAAAGTGCGTTAATGAAATACATCCAATCAGTTATTCCGAATTTCGAAAAGGGTCAAGAATTCAGGACGTTACAGTAGTCTCTTGTTTTTAAATAGAAACCCATTATTTTGGGCGGTAGATGGAGTAATCATTGCATTTGTATTTATATAACCTCGAATGGCTTACCGCTTCTTTTGCCATAGAAGAGCTGGTATGATCGTCCATTTCTGGTCACCTCATAGCCAAATTTCATCATACAAAAAAAGAATGATTTTGTAACACCCTTGCAAGTACTCTGGCAATCCATCTTTGGCATCGATGTCCCACCTGAGTTCAAGTTCAGAAAATATCACACTCAACCCTTATAACGCTGATCAAATTAGGATAAGTTTAGAGTTGGTAAATTGAGAAAAGCATCGAAGTGTGAACTGTACCTCTCAACTGCTTCCTGTGAAGAGTTCTAGTTCTTCATGTGCCATAAACATCATAGATATCATCGATAATGGGAACCATGATAGCCACTTTGGTTAGTATTTCCCTATCGACTCCATACTCTGGCTGAAGTAAACTCCTGACATCCAGAGAACACCATCTCACAAGCCTATCTCTGGCAAATGGTAACTTCCTTCTCTACATCTAAATCCTTCCACCACCTATAGTATACCGACAAATCATTTTAAGGAACACGTCATTGATAGAATTATAGAAAGTAGTTTAGAATGAAGAACCAAGAGATTATGTCACGCCCCGAACCCGGCGAAGCCTACGCGACATCCCTATTACTGTACGATCGATTGGATAACAGGAATGACGGCCCAGGATACTCGTCATTGTCCAAACCGATCTCAGAGTTCCTTAGGCAACGGAAACGAGCTCCTTCAACTAATAAACAGAAAGGGATAGATAGAGAGCCCCAATCTAATTTACATCAACCACTTCTATATTACATCATATTTATATACATCGGTTTGGCGCATTTAATATGCACAAATCAAAATTCCTGTCGTCCTTTGACATCTTATAGCTCGACCTTTAACAAAAAAGGGCTTAGGTCGGCAATTTCCTCTTCGACTACAAGCAAACCATACAAATTCTACAAAAAGGGCTTCAACTCCAACTGTGCTCATCGACATCCGCCCCACCATCCGATCCCAAGAAAAAGCTGAGTTTCCGACTCATATACCAACTCGATCCCCTGCCTTACTAGGATCGCATTCACTGCGGGGGTTTGGGGTCTGAAAAAATGGGAAGGAAATCACCCCATGAGAAACGAATCTCAGTAAGCTAACCCCTAATCCCTTCTCAGGACACCAAACAACCTCAGACTAAACTCTCAAGCCTCATCCAACTCAAAATCATAGGGGCCGAAAAAAATACCAAGCACAGTTCAATATAAAGCTCGCCATAAAATGACCAAACATCAATACAGTTCGAATCTCTGGTCCAATCCGGGACCACACAGAATCAGGATATCGAAATCATCGCCAATCAATGGCTCAATATAAAATCATTAGGCATTTAAACCAAAAACACGTCCAAGCAGGACAATCACAGCAATCGCATATGCATGCACGCTCAATCTTGAACCTCGGCTTAACAGTCAATTTGACCCACGTCGTATATGGCGCCAGGTCCGACCCGCCGTCATTTCAGCGCATCAGGTCCAGTGCTCCAACCCGCGTAGGAAGAACCGCCTCAGGCTGGGCACGCTTATCACTCCAGCTACCCCGCGTCAAAACGCATCAGGGACGCACGAGGTACGTTTTCCGCCTCTGTGGCTACATTTTACGCCTCTGTGGCTACATGTTACGCCAAGTTCACAATATGGCTACGTATTCGCCAAGTGACAATGCATATGCAATTTTCACACTGCGAAATCCATCGCACGGCCTCTTCGGGCTAATAAAAATTAATGCCAAAGTTTAGGGTTGCAATTGGCAGAAAACCGGCCAAGTACGTATAGGCCACAATTCAAAACATGTGCCTAAGAAGATCAATGCCACATGGCCAACAACAGGAAAAACAAATCAATTTAGGAAAGTGGCCCAATTATATTAAAAATGCCCAATTATATCATTTTTATTGCCAAAAAATTCCACGAGTCGGACCCAAAATCACAAAATCATAGCACTG
>JAGVVM010020541.1:0-18706 GCA_019149425.1 Psidium friedrichsthalianum
TTTTTCTACCTAAGAACAACTAGACGCAACCTATTCAACCGAGGGGATCTTACCAGCAAGCTACCCGTAGAGGAATCGCCCGGGAAAAGAACCCCAGCCCGCAGACTTCAACAACTAATGAAGAGCCCGCCAAAATACGATCATGCTCCCCTAGAAGAACACGGCGGCCGGCGGGGAAACGGGACGAAGGGAGACGGCGGGTCCCGGCGGTTTGGGGGGCTGTCCACGTCCAAAACAGAAGGTGAGACACCATAGAGGAGCAAGGGGGCATGGGGGAACCAGCCGTGGTGGCCGGACGGTGAGGGAACGACGGCGACGCAAGCGGCCGTCCGTGGAAACCGAGAGGAGGGGAGAGAGATGGGGTCCGTCGGCGTCGTTCAAAGGCCTCTATGGCCGTGAAAAGAAGAGAGGGAGAGGCCAAGGGCTTACCGTGGGACGTTGAGATGGTGATGGTGGCGGCCGTGGCGACGACGGGACGGACGGGACGGCGGCGTTGCGGCGGCCGGCGAGCGAACGAGAGGGAGGCCGAGAGGGAGAGAGAGCGATCGGGAGAGAGTGGAGGAGGAAGAGTGGCCGGCCGAATGAAGGGAGGAGAGAGAGAGAGGAGATTATAAGACACAAAAGACAAAATGGCAAGTGATGGGGTAGGTTGAATAGTGACTAGGATTTGATGGATTGATTTCCTTGGAAATTGTGCCATGATTGATTGATTGATTGACATGACATTGATTGATTGATGTGACATCTGATTTGACTTGCCTCGATTTGCGTGCCAAATGCACCGATCGGGTCCCGAGCGCGAACGAATTTTGGACTGGATTTGGTGTCGGTCTATCGAATCTACTCTCAAAAATCCTAATTAGTCTCATTCTAAGGTCTGAGCATTTACCGGGGGCATTTCGGTAATTTTCCATTCACGTCTTGCTTCTCGACGTGCACCGGCTGTCTGACCTTCAGACGACATTCTGAAACTGAATTCATTTCTTCATTGTGTTTATCTTACTGATTCGATTGTCCATCGTCGGATTTCATTTTGTGGTCAATTTCATTAAATACCGACCCTGTCTCAGTCTCAGACCAACGGGCGGCTGATTGGGAAAAATTCCCAGATAGCCTTTCCCCTTCGGTTGGTCAGCCCAGGGTAGCTAATCCTGAGTGAGCGTCGACTAGAGTGTATTAATGAAGCATTTCCATTCATTTAGAAATTCTGACAAATGGGTCGAATTTTCAGACTGTCACACAGAGGATGATCACGTAATTGTTGATGATCCCTCGATGTGCTCTGTACTTGTGCATATATGCCATTTCATGCATGCTCTATGTCTGATTTGCTGATTGCAATCCTGTGGCCCCGCATACATTGAGAGCATGGCATGAGTCACCAGAGATGTGACACGAGAATGTGCTGATGGGAAATGCCAACGTAAGGCGTCCGAGACGCAGTGTGGTAGGAGTGGCTGAGAATGTGCCCTGATGGGAAATGGAGAGAAAAGGGAGGCTAGCGTAAGGCGTCTGAGACGCAGTGTGGCCCGTGTGGCTGAGCCTTGATGGGAATTGGAGTGATAGACGGGCATGTTCCACTGGGAACCGATATGGCCGACTGAGGCCTGTTTCATTGCATATGGCATTGTGATTGACTGCTGTTATTGCCCGTCTATATCTTGTGAATTGCATCGATATGCCTTGCCTGTCTATTTTCGTGTGAGGGTTTGGTACCGAGGAAACTGAGAGTGACTGAGCCCTGGACCGCGAACCTAGTCCACTGGATAGGACCGACCCCACTAGTATACGCTATCCTACGTTAGGATTAGTGGTGAGCTTGCTGAGTTTCGACTCACGGGCGGTGGTTGCCCTTCTTTTACAGATCCAGGTCACCCGTGATGGCTGCACCGCCGATGCTTTTTGGACTGCCAGTACAGATGGATACTGAGATCACCCTCCATTTTGATATGCACGCCACTCTGTGGCATAGGCATGTGACTACTGTGTTAGTAGATCAGGGTGGACCTTATCTTGTACCCCATAGATACGAGGCCTGGTTTAGAGAGGGCCTGTATGGCTTCGAGGGACCTCAGAGAGACTCCCCGATTCCCATGGAGGACGACCCGATCTTGTTGCAGCCAGCCGAGTATGGTGGCGAGGTGATCGACCCCGACCCACTGCAGGAGATGCCGTCCCCAGGACGTTCCGAGATCGATGGTCACGAGGAGGGTGACGCCATGGACACAGACGAGGAGGATCCAGAGGAGGACCCAGAGGAGGACCCCGAGGAGGATCCCGAGGAGGAGCTTGAGGTGGACTGAGTCCCGCTGTTACTGGTCTAGATTTTGAGAGCGTAGATAGCATGACCATAGATGAGGTTTTCTTTTGGGGTCTGTACTAACGCTCTATGTATATATATGATGATGTTTCCTTTTGTAAAAGTGTTCTTGTCCTTTCATACTACCCTTTATCTTGTGTATGTATGCATGTATAGAAGGCACGCTTCCGCAGGTTTGATTGTTGCATTGCGCTAGCGTCAGCTGGCCGCGATGAGTGTCCTGGGCCGTCGCTACTCGTAGGCCAGGCGTACGCAGGGTTCGTTACGATATGAGCAGGGATGTCGCGTGCTCGATTGGGGTTCGGGGCGTGACATCCCCGTTCGAGTGGTATCAGAGCAAGGTCAGCTCGATACGAGACCATTCGAGGATTTGGAGTGATAAGGCTGTTGATTTTGGGGTAGTTAGATAGACAGACCCTAAACCTAAGGATTAGGAAAGGGTAGAATGCATGAACTGATTGGCGCATGTGCTTGCAGAGTTAGATAACTAGTCTAGTACGAATATAGACTATGGTGTCTGAACTAATCTGCAGATGCGTCAGGACCTGAGGTAAGGTTCTAAAGCATAGCCCCATGAGTAGGGTGCTTGAATGCTGATTGCTGATTGTAGGTTAGATTGCTAGTACTGCTTGTGTTGTATGCCTAGTCGGCTGTTGCGCGCTGCTTGACCATCATGCATTGCACGATTTCTGCATCAAAAAGGAAAAATGGTTTAAAATGAAGTTGATTTAAAATAAAGATTCGAGGATTTGAAAAGGGCATGCATCATATTTTATTGGGTTGGGTAACCGTCAGCCTGGTATGGGACAGGTCTGACGGGACGTCTAAAAACTGCAATGAAGCGTGGTATGGGACACGTGGAGTGGGATTCTCTCTGGCTGTGGGTGACCTAGGACAACTGTTCGCACCAAGAAATGAGGAGGGCGGGGAGTGGTCGCCGGGGCAGAGACCCGATCAAGGAGCGGCTCCTGACAGGCTTCTAGTTGAGGTGGCGAACAGAGTGGCCTAGGTTGTGCATTGTCAGGGTGAGTCTAGGTGTCTTCCTAGTCCAATTGCATTTAAAAGCTGCAGCGAACTTTTCATGCATATTCATGTCAGTAGACGCGACAGTAGACGAAAGCTTGATTGATAGTTTTAGAGTTTCAAATTCCTGAATGGGAATTTCGTTGGTATAGGTGTGAGTGAGAACTAGAAAGGATGAGCAATAGGGGCAGAAGACCCAGTGCTGGAGCGTCGAGTTCAAGGGCTCCTGCACCTGAAGGAGACCCGAGGATAGAAGAGATGATGAGGGTATTAACTGAAGTCAGCAATTGATGGGTAGGCAAGCTGCTGAGAGAGCTGCCACTGTTGCCCAAGCAGCTGAGGCCGCCTTGGCCGCTGCAAATGGAGCCCATGGGGGCAATGGGCACGGAAATGGAGGACGTCAGACCCATCATATAGTAGAGCAGTTTCTGAAGCTGCAACCCTCGAAGTTTGATGGCACTGGAGGACCTGAAGTAGCTGCCTCGTGGATCGAGCAGCTGGAGAAAGCATTCACAGTGCTTGGATGCACGGATGAAGAGAAGGTCTCACTGGCGACCTATCAGCTCCAGAGCACCGCAGATGATTGGTGGAAGGCCACCAGAGGACGAGTCTTTCCTGATGGCATGAGGCCAAACTGGGCTGCTTTCTGCGCAGCGTTTAATGGAAAGTACTTCTCCGAGGCAGCCCAGGAGAGGAAAATGGAGGAGTTTATCAGACTTCGCCAAGGGTCAATGACAGTGGACCAGTATGAAGGCGAGTTTGCCAGACTGTCCAAGTTTGCTCGAAGGCTGATAGAGGACCCGTGGGACAAGGCCAGAAGGTTCAGAGAAGGACTGAGGCCTGAGCTGAAGAGTATGATAATCGCGACTGGGCTGAGAGACTACAACGAGATTTATGAACGAGCCCTGGCTATAGAGCGAGATCTGCAGGAGAAGGCTGCCGCATCTGGATCGCGGTTCATGCCAAAAGGAACTTCAGAGATTTCGGCAAGAGGCCGATGAAGGACAACCGCAGGTTCGTTCCACCTGCAAGGAGGACCTTGGGAAAGCCACCGTCGCTGGAATCAGAACTGCCGTGACTGTGGCAGGAGACATGGGAACAGCCCCTGCCCGAAGAAGACGGGAGGATGCTTCAGATGTGGTCAGATGGGGCACATCCAAAGGAACTGCCCGAGGAATGGTCCAAGACCCCAGTTCCAACCGCAGCAGCAGCCACAATGGCAATGCACCGCAAGGATTCTGAACCGTCCACCTGCTCAGGGACGAGTATATGCTGTGGCGCGCAAGGATGCTGAGAATGCGCCAGGGGTGATCACAGGTACCATTTCTCTCTGTGGTCATACCGCTTATGCCTTGTTTGATCCTGGTGCATCCCATTCGTTCATATCTGCACGTTTTGCTGCGTTGGCTGGAATAGAAACTAGACCATTGGATGTTGTATTGCATGTGGCCACCCCGTTGAAAGATAAAGTAATTGTTATGTTAGGGTGTAAGGGGTGTGAGATAGCTCTGGGAAATAGAGTCGAGAAGATTGACTTAGCTGTCCTGCCCATGTATGATTTTGACTTGATTGTTGGCATGGACTGGTTGGTTAGACATGGAGCAGTTATTGACTGCAGTAGGAGTATAATAAGGCTGAACCCAGTAGATGGGCCTGAGTATGAGTTTAAAGGAAATCGAGGTGGAACCTCAATTCCTTGGATTTCTGCACTAGAAGCAACCAAGCTGATGGATCAGGGTTGCCTAGGATTCTTGGCATCTGTAATAGATTCGTCGGCTCAAGAGGTGAAGTTGGAGGAGGTGCCTATAGTAAGGGAATACTCCGATGTGTTTCCCCAAGAATTGCCTGGCTTGCCACCAGAGCGTGAAGTAGAATTCGTGATTGAGTTGGCACCTGGAACTGAGCCAATCTCAAAAGCACCGTATAGGATGGCACTATCTGAATTGAAAGAGCTGAAGGTGCAGATGCAAGAGCTACTGGATAAAGGATTTATCCGCCCCAGTGCTTCGCCATGGGGAGCTCCGGTGCTGTTCGTTAAGAAAAAGGACGGATCACTAAGGCTGTGTATAGACTATCGACAGCTGAACCAAGTGACGATCAAGAACAAGTATCCCCTGCCAGGATAGATGACCTGTTTGATCAGCTGGAAGGAGCGTGCGTGTTCTCCAAGATAGACCTGAGGACGGGTTACCACCAGCTAAGGATCAAGAAGGAGGATATCCCGAAGACTGCCTTTAGGACAAGATATGGGCATTACGAGTTCACCGTCATGCCATTTGGGCTGACGAATGCCCCAGCTGCATTCATGGATATGATGAACAGAGTGTTCAAGGAATTCTTAGATCGATTCGTGATAGTCTTCATCGACGATATCCTGGTGTACTCGAAGAATTCTGAAGACCACGAGGAACACCTGAGGACTGTCTGCAGACACTAAGGGAGCATTCCCTATACGCCAAGTTCAGCAAGTGCGAGTTTTGGCTCAATAAAGTGGCGTTCCTTGGGCATATAGTGTCTGGTGAAGGAATAGAAGTGGATCCAGCTAAGATCGAAGCTGTAGAGAAATGGCCAAGGCCAACGACCGTGACTGAAGTAAGAAGTTTCCTTGGATTGGGGATATTACAGACGCTTCGTGGAAAGGTTCTCCGCGATAGCCGCTCCAATGACAAGACTGTTGAAGAAGGAGTCGAAGTTTGAATGGAATGCAAAGTGCGAGGAAAGTTTTCAGGAGTTGAAAGATAGGCTGACTTCCGCACCAGTATTGACCATCCCATCCGGACCTGGAGGATTTGAGATTTACAGCGATGCTTCGCTAAGAGGTCTAGGATGTGTCTTGATGCAACATGGACGAGTAGTGGCATATGCATCTCGACAGCTGAGGCCGCATGAGATGAATTATCCGACGCATGACTTGGAGCTGGCAGCCATAGTGTTCGCATTGAAGATTTGGAGACACTATCTGGTGGGAGAGAAGTTCCAGATATATACAGATCACCAGAGCCTAAAGTACCTGTTCTCGCAGAAGGAGCTTAATATGAGACAGCGTCGATGGATGGAGTTGCTGAAGGACTATGATTGCGATATTCTTTACCATCCAGGAAAGGCAAATAAGGTGGCGGATGCTCTGAGCCGAAAGTCGAGCATCGCCCATATGATGGTGAAAGAATGGACGTTGTTGGAAGAAATCAGGGACTCTGAGTTCAAGGTCGAAGTAGGAAGTCTCTCAAGCCTGATGGCTACGCTACAGATTGAGCCAGAGATTCAATTGAAGGTCAAGGAATTACAGTCCACGGACCCCGATATTCAGAAGATCGTGATGATGAATGCAGAAGAGAGGAAAGATGACTTCAAGGTGACTGAAGACGGGATAGTGAAGTTTAGAGGACGCCTGTGTGTGCCAAACGACGAGGAGTTGAAGGAGAGAATTCTATCAGAGGCTCACAGGAGCAATTACAGTATCCACCCTGGAAGTACGAAGATGTACCAGAATCTACGTCAGCACTACTGGTGGAATGGAATGAAGGTGGATGTGGCTAAGCATGTAGCCAAGTGCTTGACATGTCAACAAGTAAAGGCACAGCATTGCAAGCCTGGAGGCTGTTGCAACCATTGGAGATCCCAGAATGGAAGTGGGAGCACATCACCATGGATTTCGTGACAGGATTGCCGAGAAGTCAGAGAGGAAATGACTCAATCTGGGTGATAGTGGACAGATTGACCAAGTCTGCGCATTTTATCGCAGTGCGAAAGGATTCCTCACTGGAGAAGCTAGCAGAACTGTACGTGAGGCAGATTGTAAGACTGCATGGAGTGCCAGTAAGCATTGTATCAGACAGAGATCCTCGTTTCACAGCCACATTCTGGAAGAGTCTGCAGGGTGCTCTAGGGACAGAGTTAAGGTTCAGTACAGCCTACCACCCTCAGACAGATGGTCAGTCGGAAAGGACCATACAGACTTGGAGGATATGCTGAGAGCGTGTGACAAGACTATCAAGGTGGCCAGGACACACTGCTGTCACGCCCCGAACCCCAATCGGCACGCGACACCCCTGTTCATATCATCAACGAATCCCTGCGTACACCTGGCCTACGAGTAGCGACGGCCCAGGATGCTCATCGCGGCCAAGCGACGCTAGCGCAAACCGACAACAATCGAAAACCTGCGGAAGCGTGCCTTCTATACATACATACATGCATAAAGCAGAAGGGTAGCAGAAAGGACAAGAACACTTTTACAAAAGGAAATACAACATCATATATATATCAAGCGTTAGATACAGACCCCAAAAGAAAACCTCACTATGGTCATACTATCTACGCTCTCAAAACTAGACCAGACAGCGAGACTCAGTCCACCTCAAGCTCCTCCTCGGGATCCTCCTCGGGGTCCTCCTCTGGGTCCTCCTCGTCTGTGTCCATGGCGTCACCCTCCTCGTGACCATCGATCTCGGAACGTCCTGGGGACGGCATCTCCTGCAGTGGGTCGGGGTCGATCACCTCGCCACCATACTCGGCTGGCTGCAACAAGATCGGGTCGTCCTCCATGGGAATCGGGGAGTCTCTCTGGGGTCCCTCGAAGCCATACAGGCCCTCTCTAAACCAGGCCTCGTATCTATGGGGTACAAGATAAGGTCCACCCTGATCTACTAACACAGTAGTCACATGCCTATGCCACAGAGTGGCGTGCATATCAAAATGGAGGGTGATCTCAGTGTCCATCTGTACTGGTAGTCCAAAAAGCATCGGCGGTGCAGCCATCATGGGTGACCTGGATCTGTAAAAGAAGGGCAACCACCGCCCGTGAGTCGAAACTCAGCAAGCTCACCACTAATCCTAACGTAGGATAGCGTATACTAGTGGGGTCGGTCCTATCCAGTGGACTAAGTTCACGGTCCAGGGCTCAGTCACTCTCAGTTTCATCGATACCAAATCCCTCAACACGAAAATAGACAGGCAAGGCATAACGATACGATTCAAAGATAAAGACGGGCAATAACATAGTCAATCATAATGCCATATGCAATGATATCAGGCCTCAGTCGGCCATGTCGGTTCCCAGTGGAACATGCCTGTCTATCACTCCAATTCCCATCAGGGCTCATTCTCAGCCATTGGCAAATACCACACTGCGTCTCGAACGCCTTACGTTGGTCTCCCTTTTCTCTCCATTCCCCTCTGGGCACATTCTCATGTCACATCTCTGGTGACTCATGCCATGCTCTCAATGTATACGGGGCCCACATGATTGCAACCAGCAAATCAGACATAGAGCATGCATGAAATGACATATATGCACAAGTACAGAACATATCAAGAAATCATCAAATATTCACGTGCTCAACAAGCCAAGCCATATGAGATTCAAAGGCCCCACGCACAATTCCTTAGCCAGACAGGTTCGATAGGAATATCATATTAATTCTCGGGTCAGACCCATAACAGTTGGACTCTCATCTTCGCGGATCCGATAACTCGGCCTAAGCCCAACACCCATGTTAGTCCCCTGGGAGTTAATAACCCACGACTAATGATTTAACGATTTAACAATTCCTTGGTGTAGTTGAATTAGGCTTAGCTTGGTTCAAGGCCCAGTTAGAGGATTCAAGGTCAAATGGGCCTAAAGCCCATTCTTGGCCCAAGGCCCACAAAGGTAATCAGGTCCACTAAGGTAAGTCGGCCCATTATAAGTTTTAAGCCCATTAGTCAAGTTGGGCCCATTAAGGTTCAAGGTTTAATGTAGTGAGTTAGGCCCAT
Source organism: Psidium friedrichsthalianum (assembly GCA_019149425.1). Lineage (NCBI taxonomy): Eukaryota > Viridiplantae > Streptophyta > Magnoliopsida > Myrtales > Myrtaceae > Psidium > Psidium friedrichsthalianum. The sequence goes on from JAGVVM010020541.1 coordinate 9,098, forward strand.
TAAGCCTAGTTGGGCTCATTAAATTAAGTTGGGCCCAATTATCTATAACCAATCTTAGGCCCATTAATTAATTCTTAAGTCCATTAAGTTATTAAGGCCCATTATTATTAATTTTCGTGTAGGGCCCAAGCCCATTTTCAAAGGTTAGTAACTAAGCCCAAATTGTCCATTTTAGGCCCAAATGATGTCCTAAGCCCATATGCATCATTGGGCCTTATGATTTAATGATTTCATTACCAATTGGGCCCAATTAATACTCATTTTCGTCCATACAAGGCCCATTAATCAAATTGGGTCCAATTAGACTTGTTTAGGCCCAATTAGAATCAAATTAGACCCCAAGCCCATTAGTTTGCTTAGGCCCATTAGAACACTCCCATTTCACCAATTTCGGCCCAAACAAATAATCCCAAGGCCCAATTCCTCTCCTCACGCGGCCCACACGCTCGGCCCATGCCAAACCCGAATGGCCTAAGTCCAAATAGCATCAAATTATACTTATTACCCACTAATCACCTTGATTAGCAACTAAACCAACCAACCACACATGCATATAATTAGCCTAGGTCAAGATTAGTGAGTAAAGCTTACCTAGAGGGGTCGGTGGCGGCGGCTGGACGGCGAAGGAGGGCGGACGGTGGCCGGCGTTCACGGCGGCTAGAGGGAGACCGAGAGAAAGAGAGAGAATGGTGAGGTTGGTTCGGGTCCCGCGGGGCCTCAAGGCTACGGAATCACAAGGGACAAGAGGTTAGGGGACTCACCAAGGGGTCACGGCGGCGGGACGGTGGCGACGGCAGCCGGACGACGACGACGACGGGGACGGGCGGACGGGCTGGAACCGAGAGGAAGGAGAGAGGAATGAGGTCCGGTCGGTGTCCAAGACCATGGAAATGGAAGGCAAGGGACAAGGGAAGGCTTACCGTGACGACGGTGGCGGCCCGTCGCGGATGGAGGCCTCGACGACGGCGGACGGGCGGCGGCTCACGGCGGCGAACGAGGGACCGAGAGGGAGAGAGGTTTTCGGGAGAGAGAGGAGAGAGAGAAGGAGGGGTGGCCGAAAATGAGAAATGAGGGAGGAGAGAGAGAATGAGAGATTATAATGTATTAAACAAATGGGTAGTAGTTTATAAGGGTTAGGTGTAATAGTGACTTGGATGAGACTTGATTTGATTGACATTCTTGGAAATGTGCCATGATTGATGTGATGGATTTGACACTTGATTGATTGATGTGACATCTGATTGATGTGACATCTGATTTGACTTGCCTCGATTTACGTGCCAAATGCACCGATCGGGTCCCGAGCGCGAACGAATTTTGAACTGGATTTGGTGTCGGTCTATCGAATCTACTCTCGAAAATCCTAATTAGTCTCATTCTAAGGTCTGAGCATTTACCGGGGGCATTTCGGTAATTTCCATTCACGCCTTGCTTCTCGACGTGCACCGGCTGTCTGACCTTCGGTCGACATTTCTGAAACCCATTTCATTTCTTCATTGTGTTTGTCTTGCTGATTCGATTGTCCAATGTCGGATTTCATTTTGTGGTCAATTTCATTAAATACCGACTCTGCCTCAGTCTCAGACCAACGGGCGGCTGATTGGGAAAAATTCCCAGATAGCCTTTCCCCTTTGGTTGGTCAGCTCAGGGTAGCTAATCCTGAGTGAGCGTCGACTAGAGTGTATTAATGAAGGGTTCCCATTCATTTAGAAATTCTGACAATCGGGTCGAATTTTCAGACTGTCACAATTCTTCCCTTCTTATAAAAATTTCGTCCTCGAAATTTACAGTACACCAGTTCCTACTCCCAAAATCAAATTACAAACGATCATTCAAACAGGTAAGGGTATTTGTAACAGTCTGAAAATTCGACCCAATTGTCAGAATTCCAAATGAATGGAAATACTTCGTTAATACACTCTGGTCGATGCTCACTCAGGATTAGCTACCCTGGGATGACCAACCGAAGGGGAAAGGCTATCTGGGAATTTTCCCAATCAGCCGCCCGTTGGTCTGAGACTGAGACAGGGTCGGTATTTAATGAATTTGACCACAAAATGAAATCCGACATTGGACAATCGAATCAGTAAGATAAACACAATGAAGAAATGAAGTCGGTTTCAGAAATGTCGACTGAAGGTCAGACAGCCGGTGCACGTCGAGAAGCAAGACGTGAAAGGAAAATTACCGAAATGCCCCCGGTAAATGCTCAGTCCTTAGAATTAGATAAATTAGGATTTTGAGAATAGAATTGATGGACCGACACCAAATCCAGTCCAAAATCCGTTCACGCTCGGGACCGATCGGTGCATTTGGCACGCAAATCGAGGCAAGTCAAATCAGATGTCACATCAATCAATCAAGTGTCAAATCAATCAATCATGGCACAATTTCCAATGCAATCTATCATATCAATCAAGGTCACTATTCTACCTAATCCACTCACTTGCCATTTTGTCTTTCTTCCTTATAATCTATCTTCATTCTCTCTCCTCCTCCATTTGACTTTCGGCCAGCCAACTCTCTCCTTCCCTCTCCCGAATCCTCTCCCTCTCTCGGTCTCATTCGCTCGCCGCCGTCCGCCGAGGAGCCCCGCCGTTCGTCCGCCCGCCACCGCCCGACGTCGCCACCGTCCAACCTCCGAAGCATCTAGGTGAGGCTCCCTTGTACATCTTCTTCTTATCCCCGTGGCCATGAGAGCCCCATGAAGACCCGGCCGTAACCATTTCTCTCTCTCTCTCTCTCGGGTTTTCTAGCCGTCGTCCGCCCGTTGCCGCCCCATCGTCGTCACCGTCCGGCCACCGTCGGCCACCCCCACCACTCGCCACACCTTGGTAAGCTCCCTAACCTTCCTCTCTCCCATTTCGTGCCAACCGACCCCATTTGGCGCCGGACTAAGCCGTTTCCTCCTTAGCCGGAGCTCGTTCGGCCGCCGTGAGCTTCGTCGCCGTCCTTCGCCCGTCCCGTCGCCATCCAGCCATGACCAGCCCCCCCGGTAAGCTTTATCCACTAATCTTGACTTAGGCTAGTTGTATGCATATGTGGTTGGTTGGTTTAGTTGCTAATTAAGGTAATTAGTGAGTATTATGTGAAGTTAAGCCTAATGGGCCTTGGATTAATTGTGTGTGCAATTGGGCCGTGCGTGTGGGCTGCGTGGGAAATTTATTGGGCCTTGGAACTATGTTAATGGGCTGGAAATAGTGATGTGGGCGTGAGGATGAATGGGCCTAAGGGTTCTAATGGGCTTGGGGTTCTAATTTTTGCTAATGGGCCAAAATAAACCTAATTGAACAAGTTGGTTAATGGGCCTTGTATGGACGAAAATAAATTGAATGGGCCTAAATTAGGATTTGAAACATTATAAGATGAGGCCCAATAATAGACATGGGCCTAGGATGGCTAAATGGGCCTAAAATGGACTAATTGGGCCTTTTTGACTAATCTTTGAAAATGGGCTTGGGCCCTACACGAAAATTAATAATAAGGGACCTTAATTTCATAATGGACTTAAGATTAATTAATGGGCCTAAGAATTAATTAATGGGCCTTAGTTTCTAATAGGACCCAACTTACTTTACTAGCCCAACTAGTTTAATGGGCCTAACCCACTACACTAAACCTTGAACCCTATTAGGCCCAACTTGACTAATGGGCTTGGAACACTATAATGGGCCGATTACCTTAGTGGGCTTAATTACCTTTGTGGGCCTTGGGCCTTGGACGGGCTTTAGGCCCATTTGAACTTGAACCCTCTAATTGGGCCCTTGAACCAACTTTGCCTAATTCGACCATAACAAGGGGTTAATAAAACGCTGAATCATTAGTCGTGGGACATTGACTCCCAGGGGACTGATCTGAATGAATGGGCTTAGGCCGAGTTACGAATCCGCTAAGCTGAGGTCCCAATCGTTATGGGCCTGACCCGAGTAACAACCTGTGGTATTCTATCGAACCTGTCTGATTAAGGAATTGCGCATGGGGCTTTGAATTTCGTATGGCTTGGCTGGTTGAGCACGTGAATGTTTGATGGCTACTTGATGTGAGCTGTACCTGTGCATCTGTGCCATTTCATGCATGCTCTATGTCTGATTGCTGGTTGCAATCATGTGGCCCCGCATACATTGAGAGCATGGCATGAGTCACCAGAGTTGTGACGTGAGAATGTGCCCAGAGGGGAAATGGAGAGAAAAGGGAGACCAACGTAAGGCGTTCGAGACGCAGTGTGGTATTTGCCGAATGGCTGAGAATGAGCCCTGATGGGAATTGGAGCGATAGACGGGCATGTTCCACTGGGAACCGACATGGCCGACTGAGGCCTGATTCATTGCATATGGCATTGTGATTGACTGCTGTTATTGCCTGTCTTTATTTTGTGAATCGTACCGATTGTCTAGCCCATCTATTTCGTGTTGAGGTGTTCCGTACCGATGAAGCTGAGAGTGACCAAGCCTGGACCGTGAACCTAGTCCACTGGATAGGACCGACCCCACCAGTATACGCTATCCTACGTTAGGATTAGTGGTGAGCTTGCTGAGTTTCGACTCACGGGCGGTGGTTGCCCTTCTTTTACAGATCCAGGTCACCCATGATGGCTGCACCGCCGATGCTTTTTGGACTACCAGTACAGATGGACACCGAGATCACCCTCCATTTTGATATGCACGCCACTCTGTGGCATAGGCATGTGACCACCGTGTTAGTAGATCAGGGTGGACCTTATCTGGTACCCCATAGATACGAAGCCTGGTTTAGAGAGGGCCTGTATGGCTTCGAGGGACCTCAGAGAGACTCCCCTATCCCATGGAGGACGACCCGATCCTGCTGCAGCCAGCCGAGTATGGTGGCGAGGTGATCGACCCCGACCCACTGCAGGAGTTACCGTCCCCAGGACGTTCCGAGGTCGATGGTCACGAGGAGGGCGACGCCATGGACACAGACGAGGAGGATCCCGAGGAGGACCCAGAGGAGGACCCCGAGGAGGATCCCGAGGAGGAGCTCGAGGTGGACTGAGTCCCGCTGTTCTGGTCTAGTCTTTTGAGAGCGTAGATAGCATGACCATAGATGAGGTTTTCTTTTGGGGTCTGTATCTAACGCTTTATGTATATATATATGATGTGTTCCCTTTTGTAAAAGTGTTCTTGTCCTTTCTCGCTACCCCATTATCTTGTGTATGTATGCATGTATAGAAGGCACGCTTCCGCAGGTTTTAGATTGTTGTCATTGCGCTAGCGTTGCTTGGCCGCGATGAGCATCCTGGGCCGTCGCTACTCGTAGGCCAGGCGTACGCAGGGATTCGTTGACGTTATGAACAGGGGTGTCGCGTGACTCGATTGGGGTTCGGGGCGTGACATCCCCGTTCGAGTGGTATCAGAGCAAGGTCAGCTCGATACGAGACCATTCGAGGATCTGGAGTGATAAGGCTGATGATTTTGGGGTAGTTAGATAGACAGACCCTAGACCTAAGGATTAAAAGGGTAGAATGCATGAATTGATTGGCGCATGTGCTTGCAGAGTTAGATGGTTAGTCTAGCGTAGCTATAGAACTATGATGTTTCAGGCTAACTTGCAGATGCGTCAGGACCTGAGGTAAGGTTCTAAAGCATAGCCCCATGAGTAGGGTGCTTGAGTGCTGATTGCTGATTGGTTAGCTGTCAGATATTGATGCTTGTGGTTGTATGCCTAGTCGGCTGTTGCGCGCTGCTTGACCATCATGCATTGCACGATTTCTGCATTAAAGGGAAAATGGTTTGAATGAAGTTGATTTAAAATAAAGATTCGAGGTTTGAAAAGCGCATGCATCATATTTTATTGGGTTGGGAACCGTCAGCCTGGTATGGGACAGGTCTGACGGGACGTCTAAAAACTGCAATGAAGCGTGGTATGGGACACGTGGAGTGGGATTCTCTCTGGCTGTGGGTAACTTAGGACAACTGTTCGCACCAAGAAATGAGGAGGGCGGGGAGTGGTCGCCGGGGCAGAGACCCGATCAAGGAGCGGCTCCTGACAGGCTTCTAGTTGAGGTGGCGAACAGAGTGGCCTAGGTTGTGCATTGTCAGGGTGAGTCTAGGTGTCTTCCTAGTCCAATTGCATTAAAAGCTGCAGCGAACTTTCATGCATATTCATGTCAGTAGACGCGACAGTAGGCGAAAGCTTGATTGATAGTTTAGGGATTCAAATTCCTGAATGGAATTTTATTGGTATAGGTGAGAGTAGACTAAAGGATGAGCAATAGGGGCAGAAGACCCAGTGCTGGAGCGTCGAGCTCAAGGGCTCCTGCACCTGAAGGAGACCCAAGGATAGAAGAGATGATGAGGGTATTAACTGAAGTCAGCAATTTGATGGGTAGGCAAGCTGCTGAGAGAGCTGCCACTGTTGCCCAAGCAGCTGAGGCCGCCTTGGCCGCTGCAAATGGAGCCCATGGGGGCAATGGGCATGGCAATGGAGGACGTCAGACCCATCATATAGTAGAGCAGTTTCTGAAGCTGCAACCCTCGAAATTTGATGGCACTGGAGGACCTGAAGTAGCTGCCTCGTGGATCGAGCAGCTGGAGAAGGCATTTACAGTGCTTGGATGCACGGATGAAGAGAAGGTCTCATGGCGACCTATCAGCTCCAGAGCACCGCAGATGACTGGTGGAAGGCCACCCGTGGACGAGTCTTTCCTGATGGCATGAGGCCGAACTGGGCTGCTTTCTGCGCAGCGTTTAATGGGAAATACTTCTCCGAGGCGGCCCAGGAGAGGAAGATGGAGGAGTTCATTAGACTTCGCCAAGGGTCAATGACAGTAGACCAGTATGAAGGCGAGTTTGCTAGACTGTCCAAGTTCGCTCGAAGGCTGATAGAGGACCCGTGGGACAAGGCCAGAAGGTTCAGAGAAGGACTGAGGCCTGAGCTGAAGAGTATGATTATTGCTACTGGGCTGAGAGATTATAATGAGATTTGAGCGAGCCCTGGCTATAGAGCGAGATCTGCAAGAGAAGGCTGCCGCATCTGGATCGCGGTTCATGCCAAGTAGGAACTTCAGAGATTTCGGCAAGAGGCCGATGAAGGACAACCGCAGGTTCGTCCCACCTGCGAGGAGAACCTTGGGAAAGCCACCATTGCTGGAAATCAAAACTGCCGTGACTGTGGCAGGAGCATGGGAACAGCCCCTGTCCGAAGAAGACGGGAGGATGCTTCAGATGTGGTCAGATGGGGCACATTCAAAGGAACTGCCCGAGGAATGGACCAAGACCCCAGTTCCAACCGCAGCAGCAGCCGCAGATGGCCAATGCACCTCAAGGGATTCTGAACCGTCCGCCTGCTCAGGGACGAGTATATGCTGTGGCGCGCAAGGATGCTGAGAATGCGCCAGGGGTGATCACAGGTACCGTTTCTCTCTGTGGTCACACCGCTTATGCCTTGTTTGATCCTGGTGCATCCCATTCGTTCATATCTGCACGTTTTGCTGCGTTGGCTGGAATAGAAACTAGACCATTGGATATTATATTGCATGTGGCCACCCCTTTGAAGGATAGAGTAGTTGTTATGTTGGGATGTAAGGGGTGTGAGATAGTTCTGGGAGATAGAATTGAGAGGATTGACTTAGCTGTCCTGCCCATGTATGATTTTGACGTAATTGTTGGCATGGACTGGTTGGTTAGACATGGAGCAGTTATTGACTGCAGTAGGAGTACTATAAGGCTGAACCCAGTAGATGGGCCTGAATATGAGTTTAAAGGAAATCGAGGTGGAACCTCAATTCCTTGGATTTCCGCGATAGAAGCAACCAAGTTGATGGACCAGGGTTGCCTAGGACTCTTGGCATCTGTAATAGATTCGTCGGCTCAAGAGGTGAAGTTGGAGGAGGTGCCTGTAGTAAGGGAATACCCCGATGTGTTCCCCAAGAATTGCCTGGCTTGCCACCAGAGCGTGAAGTGGAGTTTGTAATTGAGTTGGCACCTGGAACTGAGCCAATCTCAAAGGCACCGTATAGGATGGCACTATCTGAACTAAAGGAGTTGAAAGTGCAAATGCAAGAGCTACTGGATAAAGGATTTATCCGCCCCAGTGCTTCGCCATGGGGAGCTCCGGTGCTGTTCGTTAAGAAAAAGGACGGATCACTAAGGCTGTGTATAGACTATCGACAGCTGAACCAAGTGACGATCAAGAACAAGTATCCCCTGCCGAGGATAGATGACCTGTTTGATCAGCTGGAAGGAGCGTGTGTGTTCTCCAAGATAGACCTAAGGACGGGTTACCACCAGCTAAGGATCAAGAAGGAGGATATCCCGAAGACTGCCTTTAGGACGAGATATGGGCATTACGAGTTCACCGTCATGCCATTTGGGCTGACAAATGCCCCAGCTGCATTCATGGATATGATGAACAGAGTGTTCAAGGAGTTCTTGGATCGATTCGTGATAGTCTTCATCGACGATATCCTGGTGTACTCGAAGAATTCTGAGGACCACGAGAAGAACACTTGAGGATTGTTCTGCAGACGTTAAGGGAACACTCACTGTACGCAAAGTTCAGCAAGTGTGAGTTCTGGCTGAACAGAGTGGCGTTTCTTGGCACATTGTATCAGGAGAAGGGATATCAGTGGATCCAGCTAAGATCGAAGCTGTAGAGAAATGGCCAAGGCCAACAACCGTGACTGAAATAAGAAGCTTCCTTGGATTAGCTGGTATTACAGACGCTTCGTGGAAAGGTTCTCCGCGATAGCCGCTCCAATGACAAGGTTGTTGAAGAAGGAGTCGAAGTTTGAATGGAATGCAAAGTGCGAGGAAAGCTTTCAGGAGCTAAAGGATCGACTGACTTCTGCACCAGTGTTGACCATCCCATCCGGACCTGGAGGATTTGAAATTTACAGCGATGCTTCGCTAAGAGGTCTAGGATGTGTCTTGATGCAGCATGGACGAGTAGTAGCGTATGCATCTCGACAGTTGAGGCCACATGAGATGAATTATCCGACACACGACTTGGAGTTGGCTGCGATAGTATTCGCACTGAAGATTTGGAGGCATTATCTGGTGGGAGAGAATTCCAGATATATACGGATCACCAGAGTCTAAAGTACCTGTTCTCACAGAAGGAACTAAACATGAGACAGCGTCGATGGATGGAGCTTCTGAAGGACTACGATTGTGATATCCTATACCATCCAGGAAAGGCGAACAAGGTAGCCGATGCTCTGAGCAGAAAATCGAGCATCGCGCATATGATGGTCAAGGAATGGACGTTGCTGGAGGAATCAGAGACTCTGAGTTCAAGTCGAAGTAGGAAATCTCTCAAGCCTGATGGCTACGCTACAGATTGAACCAGAGATCCAATTGAAGGTCAAGGAATTACAGTCCACGGACCCCGATATTCAGAAGGTCGTGATGATGAATGCAGAAGAGAGGAAAGATGACTTCAAGGTGACTGAATGGGATATTGAAGTATAGAGGACGTCTGTGTGTGCCAAACGACGAAGAGTTGAAGGAAAGATTCTATCAGAGGCACACAGGAGTAACTACAGTATCCACCCTGGAAGCACGAAGATGTACCAGAACCTGCGACAGCACTACTGGTGGAATGGAATGAAGGTGGATGTGGCTAAGCATGTAGCCAATGCTTGACATGCCC
>JAGVVM010020544.1:0-14342 GCA_019149425.1 Psidium friedrichsthalianum
TGTGTGGGGACATTGTGATTAAATTTTTTTGGCACATTTTTTGAGTGGTGTTTGAATTTAACTGATGTGGGAATTGATCGTTTTAGTACTACATCACATACGCCCGTGGTCGGAACTAGGCACTAGTTTTTAGGATGGTATTGTGATTTGGTTCTAGCGTTTGGCGTGAGATTACGTCAAAAGTTAGTCTAGATTCAAATCTCGAACCCCTTTTCAAAATGAGTTTTAAGAGTTAGGTCTCAGGCACGTTAAGATTACCGAAGGGGGGGGCTATAATTTTTTACTCGAGCAGCCGAAGTGGAAAAGCCTGGCTAATCCTGGTTACGTCGTGGGATCACGGCTAATCTTAATTATGTGTGCGAGATTGTCGCATTGTCGTAAGTCTTTCGCTTCAATTTGTGAGCTTTTAGGGTAGATAGGTAAATTTAAACTCACGATTCATGTGCATATCTATGTGATTGGTATGTCTTCAGTAAAAGTAGTTTTCTAACTTTATCTTATATTTATTTTTGGTCGGTCATGTTAGGTGTCAGTTAAATTTTGAACTTAACATTGTGGTCATTTTTTTAAAAGAAATGAAATTAAATTGTGTGCCATTTCTAAAAAATAATGCGAAAAATCCCTTTGGAAATTTTGTTGACCAATAAAGGATTTTGTCACATCTTCCTTAATGCTTCAATGGACACAAGTTTTTCTTAACAAATTGACTCTTGAAAATTATTGTGACAATAGAAGAAAATTCCTTCAGAAATTTGATAAACGTCAAAGATTTTATCATATTTTTCAAGTTATAAAAACCTGCAGAAAATTCTTTGAGAATTTCACCTATGTACTCCTAGAAATTTTGTTTTGATTTTTTCACAAAATGGAAAAATAAATTGGACTAATGTAGGAGTCATGGACCGACCTCTTTTGGATCACATACTCATTATTTTCTTTACTTTTGCAGGAAATCATAGGTACTCAGGCGAGAGCAGAATTGGGTTCAACAATACACAGAAATAATCTTCAAGAATGCGAAGAATGGATAATGCTGACATCTTAACCGATAACCCTGGAGGCAAGCGAAAAAGTCCATTCTCCCGGCGACGGAATTGCGTCAATTAGTGAACATGTATAGGCTATGTATTTTGATACGGTGGTGATGTATCTGGACCAAGCATGGGACATTCTTGATATATTGAGGGATTCCTGTACTTTTAAAAAAAATCAAAATAAAAATCATAAAGATGTAATCAAACCCATGAACAAGCATACTAAACCGACCTTACAATGTATTTTTGATTAAATCAAACAAAGGCCTACCTTTTGCTTCTCGGATTCGAACAACAAGGAGGATTTTGGAGGACGCGCGCGCTCTATTATTAAGCATGACCCTAGACATGTCTGCCGACACACAGGCGACCGACGCAAACAAGTGGACGCTGAAAGAGACAAAACATGAATGAAGTGGGTCATGCAACAGGTGGCTCGGTTCATTATTAGCACCCCAACCTAGTGTTACAGCTGTATTGATTTACACGACTGGTCACGGGTCTCACTGTGACCGTGTGGGGTCGCCGCCGAATCCTTTTTTTTGTGTCCTCGTTATCATCATTAGAGGAGAGTAATGGGGTCTCGTCTTTGTCTGTTATACTGTATGCCATCATCTTACGGCTACCATCTGTTAAGATAAGACAAGATTGAGGCAATCCTACCAATTGAGGTAGAGATACGTTCACTGTATATTTTTTTCGGAAGCACGATTGATAGAGGCGGATTAGATTCAGTAGAGGCAAATGACCTTTACCCTATGAAAGTTGTGGCCATAGTGTTTCTTCCAGAAGAGGAGATTACTCCAAACTATGGTGGCTCATATGGCGAAAGAGGTCCTCCCAGAAGGTGCTTTGATCCTAACTGAGATAGATGGTTGTATTAACCCTATTTTGTAAGAAAAAGAATAGGTGGCAAGAAAATTAAAGCCCAAACATGTGAAACTTTTCCTTAATTCCATTCATCACGAGTTTTACAACCACTCACTGGAGGAAAAAGTAAAGCCAACTAAGCCCTAATAAGCATCACAAAATAGCTCAAATTGACTCTCCATGAAATTAGTTCTGCCTACACTAGAGCCCTGGATTCAAGATCACCAAGCTTGAAGACAGGTTGGTACATTTCTCCTTGTGCCTGGCTACATTAACCTCATGATGTTTAACGACAAATTTCAAATTCTCGATCAAGTCTCTCTCAAAGCTATATTCGCCGTTAGATCGTTGAGCTCTCCTCCAGCCACTTACATCTAAACTTCATCACGATATCACTCAAATTATGCTCAACGTAAGTCTGGTTCAAAGCTAGGCGCTCTAACCAACTTCTTTCTCTCGTGAACCAACAGTGAGACCTGTTCATCAGCAGACTTAATGGCCTTCTTGTACTGGGCAATCGAGTGTTCTGCAAACTCCAAGCATTCAGATCGATCCTGGTAACGAGCTTTCACGATGCGAGCTGGTGACTGTTTGTAAGTTTCCGACAGGCCTCCAGAAAGTTGATAAAAACGTGTGGAAACGCCTTATATTCCCTCTCCAAGTTGGTGCCTTCGATCGAAAAGACATTTACTTCCCTGAACAGACCGAGGATCTCGGCTTCAACACTCGAATGATGGGCTATATAAATATGCCTTGGCCAAGAAGGTGATAAAGCCTTTCCCATTTGAACATAACTTTAGCCAGGAAGATGTGCGTAGGAAGATTGGCCATTATCATTAAATGATAGAGGAGAGAATCAAGGCTGACGAGAAAAATACAAAAAATAAGAGGAGAGAGGTGAAGTAAACGATTGGAATGTGAATGGTGATAATCCACTTCTCGTTGAATATTGATTCCACGGTGGCAATATCTATCGGTCAGATTTTCCTACCTGCCATTCGCTTTCGTGTCGTCTTTGTCGGCTCGAATCCCTTGTCAGTCTGTAATCTCAAGCCAAACAATCTGAGATCTTTCCAGAAAAGGTTTGAGGCGATGCCACCACTTTGAAAAAGAGAAGAAAAAGATGACCCAAGTGGGAGACAAAGAAAATTTCAGTAGAAAAGAAGATAGATTCGTCTTTATTTGTAGAAGATGGGAGATGCACCAGCAAAATCAACTGGAGATAAGCGAGAGAGAAATGACGGGACCCCTACCATGAAAGATAAAGAAGACGAGCTGAGCGAGAGATACGATAAAGTTTGAGAAAGACCGAACTCTCGTGAAAGCAATACAGTTTCTCAACCCACGCCTAGATTTTAAAAACGTCCTCCTGGTAATCTTCATCCATGCTCAGAAGAGAGTTTTAAAACATACACAGTCGCTCACAAAATTCAGAGAGAGTGAAAATACAATAGGAGGTAGCAAACCTTGAGAACATTAACCAATCGAGGAGTCTCACCCAACACACTTGAGAGCTACTGTTACTTGCTGAATATGAGAGATAAAGAGTTTGAGACCGTGTTTGGAATTCAACCATGGAGCCTGGCCTTTCCCAATGACGTCCAAGATCTCGATAAAGATGGGACAACAACAACTAGGGTCAAAGGAAGCGTCGTCGGCGTCACACCAAGTGTTAGTTCGAAGGCTTGAAGATTTCTTCACAGGGTGCCCTATGCTAGATGACAGACAAAGAATGAACTGAGCCGAGAATTAGGGTCGAACCCTATGCAAATCAATCAAGTTTTGGTTTCAAATAGGTGAATCCGAGTAAAGACTCAACATGAGTGCCATGAATTGAGTTTCTAAAAGCTGAAATGAAAACTTCGAGCAGAGACAGAGGTATAAGGAAGCTTTCAACTCCGCCACCTGCCCCAACTGCAATAGCCTCCTCACCCTTGACGAAAGGCAGTATCTGAGGATCGAAAATGCCCGTTTAAGAGGTGAGTTATATCAGATCATAACAGACCAAATTTATTGGATGAAGGTACGAAAAGGCCGATCATATGGGTCAGCATTGATGCTTCCGAGAAAGAGGGGATGTATCCCACCAAGCAAGTAGTATTGACGACGAGCTTTCCGCCATGATCAACCAGTTCGATGTTGATAAAGCACCGAGGTTGTGTGATGTGCATACCGAGCCTGTATGTCGAATCAGTGATCATGGGTCCTTCAACATGACTGATACGTACCTGATTCGGACGAAGCTATCTGATCACTGAGAGCCCCCAAAGGAAGAAAATCTATCCTTAACGAATGCATATGCTTTATTTCCTTGCATGGGATATTTTTCTTTTATGGATGTCTGGAATTAATGCAAAGCAAGAAGTAGTAATCTCTTTCCTCCCTATTAAATGCTTGAATCCGTCACTTCATCAAACTCGCGACGAATTAATTACGACTAAAAGTCCGCGAAAACCCGAAGGTAACTCCGTTTCGTTTCAATTACCATCAACTGCTCCAGTTTTAAATTGGACCCCTTCTATTCTCAGGAATTTGCAAACTGGCCCGAGAACACAGTCATACCCGAATGCGAAGTCCTCTTGTTGAACGAATTGGGGACAATCAATTCGTGGATATATCACTGATGGAAGTTTCAAATAAGTAAAATGCGAACGAAGATCCGAGCAACATCAAGATGGGTAGTTTTGTATCGTTCCAATTTTACCCATGATCGTTTCGAGTTCTGAATTACTTTATTCCGTCTAACAGGATTGTAAATCGCCTTGGAAGCATCATGACGAAGAATTGCCCAATACAACAAGACTATGCCATTTGAAAATTACCCTTAAAAAGAACCCCCATGGACACCTGTGGTCCTCGTGGACCTGATGGCATATGGGATGAAAGTGGTCCGAGACGTTCCGAGTTTGATCCCCATGTTGGGGAATGTTGTAATATTGTAAATTATAATACGATTTTTTGTACATTTCTTTTGCAGAAAGAACAAGAGATACTTGCGAACGAGACAGAAATCATACTTCGCCACAACCTTGGCTCTAATGGCGAAGTGTCCAACAAAAGTCGAGGGAAATTCTACCCGATGAAGCTGATAAGGATCATGCAAGGCATTCAGATGAAGGTAACTTTATCGTTTCCAATTTATCCCCTTCGATACTGGCAAATATGCCTCCTTTCCTTTTGACAGGAAATGTTCACACTAACATTTGAAATGTTGAAGGAGGCAACCTCAAGGGGGAATTACGACCCATCTGATGAGTCCTTCTGATGAAAATGGGAGTAAATTGGTGCAGCCTTGAAGTGAAAAGGAGATATGTCTGCCTTAGCTCGTTTATTTTCAAGGGTAACCTTTTTTGCTTTCCTTTCTTGCAGGGGCATTCGACCGACGACCATGACGGTTTTCAACATTGAAAAGGCCCAAATGCTCCACTTCACCCATGCATTTCGTTAGCAAGGGCAAAGTCAAGACAGCCATTCCTCGACTTAAAGAGTAACTCTCAATTTATTTGGTCCACATGTCTAGGTGGAATTCGAATTCCCCATTTCTTGAGAAAATTCTCTTCCTATTGCACATTCTATAAGCATGCGTGTGCTAAAATTGCCACATCTGCATTGTGTTTACACATTCCATGATTTGTGCATGACTATTCTGCATTTTAATTTACCATTCTTGCTTGGAGCATAAACTACACATGATGCATCAAATATGTAGATGGGGCATGACAGATGATGAAAGGCACATTTTCATACACATCCTTCATTTTAATCCACATGAGTCGTGTACTAAAGAAGTTCCGCATTCTCCAAGCAATGGGTTTTCTCGCAAAAGGTACGATAGCCGAAGGGAAGGGGGCGATCATGTCTCTATCCCAAACACTACAGATAACCATTGATAATCCATTTGAGCGGCGGTTTTCATTTCAAACCCTTCAGAACCATACGCCACATCTGGGCCATTAGAAGTAGTCCCAACAATAGCATAAGGTAATGTAAAAATTTTCTTGCTCCGCACTAACTCAATTTTTGATGTTTCTTTGCTTTCAGCCTCGTACGATAATTCAAGTGCCTTAGAACGACGAAAAGCATTCGTTTCTCTATCCACACACTTTTAATCCTGCATTGCCCATTAAGCCTGCATATTCGTTTTCAAAACCCCATTGGTGATCCATTGCTCATTCTAAAATAAGAATGGCATCGCCTCAAAATGAAGAACTCAGAAGAATAGGGCTACCGACAGTCTCGAGTCACCCTCCAGTGTGATCTTTGATACGCATGTGTATACAGCACATCTTGAAAATCCCTTCTTCTATTTTTTTAAAAAAGGAAAGAAATAAAAAGAAGGGAAAGTCATCCCGGCATGAAAAAGTAAAGCGTCAGTCAAAGCAAGGCTAACGCCTATTCAATCAATGTTCATTTTTTAATGCCTTTGAGACTTAATGAAATAATAGTATCTCCTTTTGTAATTCCCAATGGATCTGATTGCAAAGAAACCCTTCGAATGAGTCAATTGCAAATATACCCAGTTAAAGTTTACGCCGTTAAAGCGACGACGGTACAGCAAAAGTTGGTACCATCCTCATAAGATGGTGTCCTTTGAAGACTATTCTAGAGGGCCGGACTAATTTAAAGATACATGATCACAACGTCCAAACCCACATCTATATTTTCTGGGCAAAATAGCCTTTATTTCCTTCATCCCATCCCAACCTACGTTACAACCCATGAAAGTCTTTTTTGATTAAGGCGCTTAAGTTAACATAGAGTTGATGTTTTAAGCATCGCTCGAAAAGGTACAAGCAAGATTATTTCTATCTCATTTTTATAGGTTCTTAACTTGTAAACCCGGAGCAGGTGATGAAGATTTTTTATCAATAGCTTTGACTCAAAAGAGTCCCTTTGGTAAGCCTTTGACTCGCCTACATTATGGTCCTATCAGACCTCTAGATCGGCTTATAGTACCATTGCGAGATTTACTCAGACTCTTGCCGAATGTGATGATGGAAAATTGAGTGATTTCTTTTCAATCCTGCAAATAGATAAATAGCCTTTCTCGAGAATGAGAAAAGCCCTTTCGGACTGAAGTCCCATATTCAGATTACATGCGGGTGTTCATACTATAATAATCTCCTTGAACGGAATGGTAATTACAAACTTGACAAAACATTTTGTATGACCCACATTTTGATTGCTTACATCATGAGTTATTACATAGACTGCTTCTAATCATTGCGATTAGCTGAATAGTTTTGCATAAACTGATGATTCATCAGTTTATGCAAAACTATTCAGCTAAGTTCGCAATGATTAGAAGCGTCTATGTATAACTCATGATGTAAGCAATCAAATGTGGGTCAACAAACTGTTTTGTCAAGTTTGTAATACCAATTCGTTCAGAGAGATTATTATAGTATGAACACCTCGCATGTAATCTGAATATGGGACTTCAGTCCGAAAGGGCCTTCTCTCATTCTCGAGAAAGGCTATTTATCCTATTTGCAGGATTGAAAGAAATCACTCAATCTTTCCATCATCACATTCGGCAAGAGTCTGAGTAATCTCGCATTGGTACTATTAACCGATCTAGAGGTCTTGTTAGGACCATAATGTAGGCTGAGTCAAGGCTTACCAAGGGGACTCTTTTTGAGTCAAAGCTATTGATAAAAAATCTTCATCACCTGCTCCGGTTTACAAGTTAAGAACCCTATAAAAATGAGATAGAAATAATCTGCTGTACCTTTTCGAGCGATGCTTAAAATCATTCAACTCTATGTTAACTTAAGCGCCTTAATCAAAAAAGACTTTCATGGGTTTAACGTAGTTGGGATTGGGATGAAGGAAATAAAGGCTTATTTTGCCGAAAATTATGATGTGGGTTTGACGTTGGTGATCTTTATCTTATCATTAGTCTCGGCCCTCTAGATAGTCTTCAAAGGACACCATCTATGAGGATGGTACCAACTTTTGCTGTACCGTCGTCGCTTTTTAACGCGTAACTTTAACTGGGTATATTTTGCAATTTGACTCATTCGAGGTTTTCTTTGCAATCAGATCCATTGGAATTTCAAAAGGAGATACTATTTTTCATTAAGTCTCCAAAGCATAAAAATGAACTTGATTTGAATAGGCGTTAGCCTTGCTTTTGACTGACGCTTTACTTTTTCATGCCCGGGATGACTTTCTTCCTTCTTTTTTTATTTCTTTCCTTTTTTTAAAAATAGAAGAAGGGATTTTCAAGATTGTGCTGTTATACACATGCGTATCAAAGATCACACTGGAGGGTTGACTCGAGACTGTAGGTAGCCCTATTTCTTCTGAGTTTCTTCTATTTTGAGGCGATGCCATCTTATTTTAGAATGAGCATGATCACCATGGGTTTTGAGAAACGAATATGCAGGCTAATTGGGCAATGCAATGGATAAAAGTGTGTCGGATAGAGAAACGAATGCTTTTCGTCGTTCTAAGGCACTTGAATTATCGTACGAGGCTGAAAGCAAGAACATTCAAAAATTGATGTTAGTCCGAGCAAGAAATTTCTTACCATTTACCTTATGCTATTGTTGGGACTACTTCTAATTGGCCCCGATGTGGGTGGTTCTTGATAGGGGTTATGAAATGAACCGCCGCTCATTGGATATCAATGGTTATCTGTATGTTTGGGATAGAGACATGATCGCCCCCTTCCCTTCGGCTACGTACCTTTTGCGAGAAAACCCATTGCCTTGGAGAATGCGGAACTTATTTAGTACACGACTCACTGTGGATTAAAATGAAGGATGTGTATGAAAATGGCTTGCCTTTCTCATCCTGTCATGCCCCATCTACATATTTGATGCATCATGTGTAGTTTATGCTCCAAGCCAGAATTGGTAATTAAATGCAGAATAGTCATGCACAAATCATGGAATGTGTAAACACAATGCAGATGTGGCAATTTTTAGCAATACGCATGCTTATAGAATGTGCAATATGGAAGAGAATTTCTCAGAAATGGGGAATTCGAATTCCACCTAGACATGTGGACCAAATATTGAGATTTACTCTTTAAGTCGAGGAATGGCTCGTCTCTGACTTTGCCCTTGCTTAACGAAATGCATGGGTGAAGTGGAGCATTTGGGCTTTTCAATGTTGACAACCGTCATGGTCGTCGGTCGAATGCCCCTGCAAGAAGAAAGCAAAAGGTTACCCTTGAAAATAAACGAGCTAAGGAAGACATACTCTCCTTTTCACTTCAAGGTCTGCCACCATTTACCCCATTTCATCAGAATGGACCTCATCAGATGGTCGTAATTTTCCCCTTGAGGTTGCCTCCTTCAACATTTCAAATGTTAGTGTGAACATTTCCTGTCAAAAGGAAAGGAGGCATATTTGCCAGTATCGAAGGGGATAAATTGGAAACGATCTAGTTTACCCTTCATCTTGATGCCTTGCATGATCCTTTATCAGCTTCATCGGTAGAATTTCCCTCGACTTTTGTTGGACACTTCGCCATTAGAGCCAGGTTGTGGCGAAGTATTGATTTCGGTCTCGTTCGTCAAGTATTCTTGTTTCTTTCTGCAAAAGAATGTAAAAAAATCGTATTATTAATTTACAATATTTACAACATTCCCCAACATTGGGGATCAACTCGGAACGTCTCGGACCACTTTCATCCCCTATGCCATCAGGTCCACGAGACACAGGTGTCCATGGGGTTCTTTTTAAGGTTAATTTTCAAATGGCATAGTCTTGTTGTATTGGGCAATTCTTCGTCATGATGCTTTCCAGGCGATTACAATCCCTGTTAAGACGAATAAAGTATTCAGAACTCGAAACGATCATGGGTAAATTGGAACGATACAAAACTACCCATCTCTGATGTTGCTCGGATCTTTCGTTCGCATTTTACTTATTTGAAACTGTCCATCAGTGATAATATCCACGATTGATTTGTCCCCAATTTCGTTTCACAAGAGGACTTCGCATTCGGGTATGACTGTGTTCTCGGGCCAGTTTGCAAATTCCTGAGAATAGAAGGGGTCCAATTTAAAACTGGAGCAGTTGATGGTAAATTGAAACGAAACGGAGTTACCCTTCGGGTTTTCGCGGACTTTTAGTCGTAATTAATTCGTCGCGAGTTTGATGAGTGACGGATTCAAGCATTTAATAGGAGAGGGAGATTACTACTTCTTGCTTTGCATTAATTCCAGACATCCATAAAAGAAAAATATCCCATGCAAGGAAATAAAGCATATGCATTCGTTAAGGATAGATTTTCTTCCTTTGGGGGCTCTCAGTGATCAGATAGCTTCGTTCCGAATCAGGTACGTATCAGTCATGTTGAAGGACCCATGATCACTGATTCGACATACAGGCTCGGTATGCACATCACAACCTCGGTGCTTTATCAACATCGAACTGGTTGATCATGGCGGAAAGCTCGTCGTCAATACTACTTGCTTGGTGGTGATACATCCCCTCTTTCTCGGAAGCATCAATGCTGACCCCATATGATCGCCTTTTCGTACCTTCATCCAATAAAATTTGGTCTTGTTATGATCTGATATAACTCACCTCTTAAACGGGCATTTTCGATCCTCAGATACTGCCTTTCGTCAAGGGTGAGGAGGCTATTGCAGTTGGGGCAGGTGGCGGAGTGAAAGCTTCCTTATACCTCTTGTTCTCTGCTCGAAGTTTTTCATTTTCAGCTTTTAGAAACTCATTTCATGGCACTCATGTTGAGTCTTTACTCGGATTCACCTATTTGAAACCAAAACTTGATTTGCATAGGTTCGACCCTAATTCTCGCTCAGTTCCATTCTTTGTCTGTCATCTAGCATAGGGCACCCTGTGAAGAAATCTTCAAGCCTTCGAACCTAACACTTGGTGTGACGCCGACGACGCTTCCTTTGACCCTAGTTGTTGTTGTCCCATCTTTATCGAGATCTTGGACGTCATTGGTGGAAAGGCCAGGCTCCATGGTCTGAATTCCAAACACGGTCTCAAACTCTTTTCTCTCATATTCAGCAAGTAACAGTAGCTCTCAAGTGTGTTGGGTTGAGACTCCTCGATTGGTTAATAGTTCCTCAAGGTTTGCTACCTCCTATTGTATTTTCACTCTCTCTGAATTTTGTGAGCGACTGTGTATGTTTTAAAACTCTCTTCTGAGCATGGATGAAGATTACCAGGAGGACGTTTTTTTTAAATCTAGGCGTGGGTTGAGAAACTGTATTGCTTCTCCCGAGTTCGGTGTTTCTCAACTTTATCGTATCTCTCGCTCAGCTCGTCTTCTTTCATCTTTTCATGGTAGGGTCCCCGTCATTATCTCTCTCGCTTATCTCACTGTTGATTTTGCTGGTGCATTCTCCCATCTTCTACAAATAAAGACGAATCTATCTTCTTTTCTACTGAAATTTTCTTTGTCTCCCACTTGGGTCATCTTTTCTTCTTCTTTTTCAAATGGTGGCATCGCCTCAAACCTTTTCTGGAAAGATCTCAGATTGTTTGGCTTGAGATTACAGACTGCCATGGATTCGAGCCGACAAAGACGACACCGAAAGCGAATGGCAGGTAGGAAAATCTGACCGATAGATATTGCCACCGTGGAATCAATATTCAACGAGAAGTGGATTATCACATTCACATTCCAATCGTTTACTTCACCTCTCTCCTCTTTTTTTTGTATTTTCTCGTCAGCCTTGATTCTCTCCTCTATCATTTTAATGATAATGGCCAATCTTCCTACGCACATCTTCCTGGCTAAAGTTATGTTCAAATGGGAAAGGCTTTATCACCTTCTTGGCCAAGGCTATATTTATATAGCCCATCTTCGAGTGTGAAGCCGAGATCCTCGGTCTTCAGGGAAGTAAATGTCTTTTCGATCGAAGCACCAACTTGGAGAGGGAATATAAGGCGTTTCCACACGTTTTATCAACTTTCTGGAGGCCTGTCGGAACACTTACAAAACAGTCACCTTAGCTCGCATCGTGAGCTCGTTACCAGGATCGATCTGAATGCTTGGAGTTGCAGACACTCGATTGCCCAGTACAAGAAGGCCATTAAGTCTGCTGATGAACAGGTCTCACTGTTGGTTCACGAGAGAAGAAGTTGGTAGAGCGCCTAGCTTTGAACCAGACTTACGTTGAGCATAATTTGAGTGATATCGTGATGAAGTTTAGATGTAAGTGGCTGGAGGAGAGGCTCAACGATCTAACGGCGAATATAGCTTTCGAGAGAGACTTGATCGAGAATTTGAATTTGTCGTTAAACATCAGAGGTTAATGTAGCCAGGCACAAGGAGAAATGTACCAACCTGTTCTTCAAGCTTGTTGATCTTGAATCCCAGGTCGCTTAGTGTAGGCAGAACATTAATTTCATGGAGAGTCAATTGAGCTATTTTGTGATGCTTATTAGGGCTTAGTTTGGCTTTACTTTTCCTCCCAGTGAGTGGTTGTAAAACTCGTGATGAATGGAATTAAGGAAAAGTTTCACATGTTTGTGCTTTAATTTTCTTGCCACCTCTTCTTTTTCTTACAAATTAGGGTTAATACACCATCTATCTCAGTTAGGATCAAAGCACCTTCTGGGAGGACCTTCTTTACGCCATATGAGCCACCATAGTTTGGAGTAATCCCTCTTCTGGAAGAAACACTATTGGCCACAACTTTTCATAGGGTAAGGTCATTTGCCTCTACTGAATCTAATCCGCCTCTATCAATCGTGCTTCCGAAAAATATACAGTGAACGTATCTCTACCTCAATTGGTAGGATTGCCTCAATCTTGTCTTATCTTAACAGATGGTAGCCGTAAGATGATGGCATACAGTATAACAGACAAAGACGAGACCCCATTACTCTCCTCTAATGATGATAACGAGGACACAAAAAAGGATTCGGCGGCGACCCCCACCGGTCACAGTGAGACCCGTGACCAGTCGTGTAAATCAATACAGCTGTAACCACTAGGTTGGGTGTCTAATAATGAACCGAGCCACCTGTTGCATGACCCACTTCATTCATGTTTTGTCTCTTTCAGCGTCCACTTGTTTGCGTCGGTCGCCTGTTGTGTCGGCAGACATGTCTAGGTGTCATGCTTATAATAGAGCGCGGTCCTCCAAAATCCTCCTGTTGTTCGAATCGAGAAAGCTAAAAGGTAGGCCTTTGTTTGATTTAATCAAATACATTGTAAGGTCGGTTTAGTATGCTTGCTTCATGGGTTCTGATTACATACTTTATGATTTTTTATTTTGATTTTTTTTAAAGTACAGGAATCCCTCAATATATCAAGAATGTCCCCATGCTTGGTCCAGATACATTCACCACCGTATCAAATACATAGCCTATACATGTTCACTAATTGACGCAATTCGTCTCCGGAGAATGGACTTTTTCGCTTGCCTCCAGGGTTATCGGTTAAGATGTCAGCAATTATCCATTCTTTCGCATTCTTGAAGATTATTTCTGGTGTATTGTTGAACCCAATTCTGCTCTCGCCGGAGTACCTATGATTTCCTGCAAAAGTAAAGAAAATAATGAGTATGTGATCCAAAGAGGTCGGTCCATGACTCCTACATTAGTCCAATTTTATTTTCCATTTTGTGGAAAAATCAAACAATTTTCTTAGGAGTACATAGGTGAATTTCTCAAAAAGAATTTCTTGCAGGTTTTTATAACTTGAAAAATATGATAAAAATCTTTTGACGTTTATCAAATTTCTGAAGGAATTTTCTTCTATTGTCACAATAATTTTCAAGAGTCAATTTGTTAAGAAAACCTTGTGTCCATTGAAGCATTAAGGAAAGATGTGACAAAATCCTTTATTGGTCAACAAAATTTCCAAAAGGGATTTTTCGCATTTATTTTTTAGAAATGGCACACCAATTTAATTTTCATTTTCTTTTTAAAAAATGACCACAATGTTAAGTTCAAAATTAACTGACACCTAACATGGACCGACCAAAATAAATATAAGATAAAGTTAGAAAACTTACTTTTACTTGAAGACATACCAATCACATAGATATGCACATGAATCGTGAGTTTAATTTTAACTATCTACCCTAAAAGCTCACAAATTGAAGCGAAAGACTTACGACAATGCGACAATCTCGCACACATAATTAAGATTAGCCGTGATCCCACGACGTAACCAGGATTAGCCAGGCTTTTCCACTTCGGCTGCTCGAGTAAAAAATTATAGCCCCCCCCTTCGGTAATCTTACGTGCCTGAGACCTAACTCTTAAACTCATTTTGAAAAGGGGTTCGGATTTGAATCTAGACTAACTTTGACGTAATCTCACGCCAAACGCTAGAACCAATCACAATACCATCCTAAACTAGTGCTAGTTCCGACCACGGGACGTATGTGATGTAGTACTAAAACGATTAATTATGCACATCAGTTAAATTTCAAACACCACTTCAAAATGTGCAAAAAATTTAATCACATGTCCACACACCAACCC
>JAGVVM010020545.1:0-14967 GCA_019149425.1 Psidium friedrichsthalianum
ACTCAATGCATTTCCGTATTTGTCGACCAATGGATGGGGAGCGGAAACTATGTGTGCCTGATTGACACACTTAAAACCAATATCAGCCAAGGAAGATTTGTACCTGCTGTGTGCCATGACTCCTCGAGGGCTAGGATGTCTTGAAATGATCCCAAGAGAAAGGAATCAGGGCAAGCAATCTTGCTTGCCGCTTGCTTGTTAGCATCTAAGATTCTTTCTTTCGGAGTCTATTGAAAGGTTAGATATACAAAATCTTCTAGGAGGGACGCGGTCGCCTCTACTTACCTCTCCTCCCTTCATGGCTGCTTTTTGTTTGATTTATGATATTCTTAGACTTGTGGTTATACTCGATTTATTATCTTTCTGACTGACCTTTATATGAAATATGACAGCTAAGGTGAACTCATTAGATTAATCATTGCTGAAGTTTTGATCAGCTAAATAAAGAGAGAAAAATCTACCCAATCATATAGTTGGAATTCGTGATTGTGTTGAAGAAGCCATGCACCCTGTTAGATGAAGGTTCTCTTGATGTACGATATCTAGTGTCACGCCCCAAACCTCCACGAGCGCGCGACATCTGCGCAACGACGGTCGATACATGCGACATCCCAGGACTGTCGCCGACCTTGAAACCTTAATTATCTAAATTTTGCGCTAGCGGAAGTGATACCTTACCCCTGACAATGAATGAGCAAGGACTAGCCAACCCATAACACCTCATATATTACACAATTTTAGCTCTGTATTATACATGAATACCAGTTTTACAAATATAACAACAGCAACCAACCAGGGCGACCACGTTCCTCAGCAACCACTGATTCACCATCAATTGTCCTTGCCAACTGGGTACTCTGCCACCTGGATATCAAATCATGTGGTATCCCTACCATGCTTATATCCTAGGGACTAAAAGGTGGGGGAAATCACCGTGAGAACACATCTCAGTAAGCTTACCCCTAATCTTCCTCAGGATATTACATACCATCGGATTTAACTCTAACATGCTCTCCTAATCACTCGAGTCACAGAAAAGAAACAAGGGCAAACGAGAAATGACGCATGATCGAAATAATCAAGCATCCCAATAATTCATCTCTACATAGATATTAACAATGCAAATGCGTGCACATTCCATGCTCAATTCCAGTCTCAGCTCTCTAGCCAACTCGACCCGCGTTAAACGCATTAGGTTCGTGCCCTTTTTTCACTACAATATGCATTTTAGGCCCACGTTATCTCAATAATTGACCCTAAATACGAATGGACAGCATGTGAACACTATTCTAAGCTCGTTGTCGCGACCCTAAAATAATTTTCAAGTTTTAGGTGAACGGATTATCAGGTTAATTAGATTAACTAACTAATGCGGACCCTCCCAAGCCCTACCGAATCGCAACTTCGGTTTTTGTTTAAATTTTTAAGATTTGGAGTCGCCACTAATCATTCTTGGTAGGTCGATTAGAAACCTAAATAATTAGCGGGAGAACTAATTTATTTCTGCGAACCAGAGATTGAGTTCGGGGACTTTGTTACGTTAGATTACTCTAATGCCCTTTCGGTACCAATTTCATGAAAAATCATTTTGGGTGATTTGGAAAGATTTGGATCAAACTGATCGGAAGGGTAAAATGGTCATTTTTCAAGGATTGGGAAGTGAAAACAGGCCAACCAGTTGAATGTGGTCGTTCTTATTTTCCACAATTTCTGAGGATTTTTTTCGGATTTTCCGAGACAATTTGCCCATAAGGGGCAAAATCGTCATTTTGGAAAGATCGAGATGGAAATTCACCAAAATAGGATTGATCAGTCAAAATGACCCATTTCCTGATTTCTGGAATTTTCTGAATTTTTTTTGGAATTATTTTTATTTAATTCAATTTAATAATTAAAAAAAATTATGATTTTTATGAATTTTTCTTCTTTTGTTTGTTTATTTGTTTATATTTTCCTTCGGATTTCTTTTATGGCTCTAAAATAGAGTTAAGCAGGTTCGCCAAATTCCTATTGCACGAGTGTTAAGCTGGTATGCATTTATCTCAGTAACTTAAGCACATGCACGTATAATATATATGATCTAGCTATCTACAAGAACTTGAACCCCCACCCCAATGAATTTCTTTAATGTCTCAGTTAAACTTCATAATGTCTCAACATGTTAAGTTTGAGACACAGTCATCCAACAATCTAAAGTAACGAGCTGCATTCCCTCCAATGAATGTTTTTTGTAAAATCTAGCTTTGGACCAACTTGGGAATGACACACCACAATCAAGCAAACGGCAATAATAAAAAAATGGCACAGTTTGGGAAAAGGATCGTGGAATATACTATAGTAAAGTTTAGTCCACCTTACCCGTGCTATGCCAAGAATAGCCCCTAGCAATTGTACCAAGCATTCCGATGACAGGCTCCTCAACTTGCTGGCAAGAGATGAAACTCCACCCTCTCCATCGTTCGTCCGCTCCTCACTCGCAACGTCTCCCTTGTCGAGGATGGCTTGAGATCATCGTCTGCGCGTGAGAAACGATTTTTTACTCCATCCAGAGATCGGCAACCACTCCTTCTCCTATTACACTCTAGCCATCGTTGCTGCGACCTGGTGCGACAGAGTATGTTCATTGCGCCACCGCATCTTCGGATTTGCTCATGCATCAACGCATCGTCAAGTCTGCTCGTTCGTGGGTTCGACTCGCCCTTCGGATGAACCATCCTCTCAGTCCCTCTTTTAGCATGGGAAACTCGCTCACATTCTGACTCTGCAACTCTAGAATTGAGTAGCTACGAATCCGACCGGATGTCCATTGACGATCGTTGAGCGCGGCTCAGCTTCGCGCCTAACTCCATCATGACATTCTCGATGTCCCTCACAAGCCTCTCCGCGAGGCCTCTGCTGGAGTCCTCCCGGATCACGACGCGGAGGACGGCCACGAGCTCTACGTCGGGCGGCATCGTGTACGCAGGCACGATCTATCCAAACATCTTCAAGTCCTCGGACATGTCGAATACAGCGTACCGACTGCTATCCTTGAGGGAGAAGAAACGAGCGGCACGCCGTCTTCCTTCGACAATATGTTGAACCGGCCTGTCTTTTCGATCTCCTCTCGCAACGCGCAAGCATTCGCCATGCAGTTCTTTAGTAAAGTTGAGCGTGAAAGAGGGTTGATCAGATCAGAGGTAATTAACGTGAAAGATGAGTTCTTCGGGCAACTCTTCTTTGCTCCTCCAACTAACCCATCCAACACCGGCATAAAGAAAGCCATACTTGTGACGCTGACGTTTAATACTCTTAACTAGTGGTAGGCGGAAATCCCATTTTAGTTTCGGGTGCAAAACGGGGCTATGAACCCTCCACTTGCAGCATCAACATGAATGGGAGTTTCCCTTCTTAGCATCCTCTCCATGCAGTGCTTTTTGGAACGTGAAGACGCTTTACTCCTGGGTTCATTGTCTCCAATGCATCTACCAGTCTTGATCCTCTACCTGAATGGACAGCTTAGGATCTACATATCTGAGCGTGACGTTCGTGATGTTCACGGCGATCATTGCTCTTTAAATCTGGAAGCGACGCCGCTTCTCTCTTCTTCTTTTGGAATTCAGTAACTTCTTGGAACTTTTCCATGAAAGTTTTGCAGCTCTCAACTGAATTGAATCTGCTATAGAAAAGCTCGCCCTTTAGTCCCCCATCAACAAAATCAGTCGCATGCCAACACACGATTTAGCGTTGCCCGAGTGCTCCTAAGCAGCCATCATAAGAATGGTTAGATGATTGGCGCAGATCTTTTGGGGGATTCTCGCAGGATGACTAGACCTTGCCAATCTCTTTGTGCTTCCAGAGCATTTGAAGCAATGAAGTGGGAAATAAAACCAAGAACCTCTCGCTTGCTACTGGTGGCATCCAGTCTATCGTGACCAGAAATTGTGTTCAGGGGATTGCCGTCTCAGCAGCTGATGAACCCCAGAACACTTCATGACATCGCGTGATGATGCATGTACCAACAGACCATCTCGTGAGACCCGTCCGTAGGTTGGTTTGGCACCAACAAACCACCCCAATTCCGTTGGCCGTCCCCATCTCTCTCTACCATGTATCAACTACACAATAAGCTTCGATGCTTTGCCGAGCTTTCTCTTTGATTCGAATCTGTGATGCTCTTTCTTCATGGCCTCCATGTCTTCAGCTTTCGAGACCTCCGCAAACGCTTGGTCTGGCGTAGCTGATTCCTAGTGACTCGCAAGGTCATCTTCTTGCCTCTTCACTATAGTGCTCTCATAACAACGATCCCATCTCGGGTCCTGCATACCACAATACAGGGTGTGTGAACATATGGAATTCCCGCAGCTCTATCTTCCATTGCTGTTGCAACTCCAATCCTCTTGACTAGCTCAGGATCCCTAGTGGCTCCAAAACTGACATCGTGAAATAAAGTTGTCTTGTACATGTTGTTATGGCCATGGACAGCATCAATATCGTAAATCATGGGGATATCAAGCCGAGTAGACCACGACCCCTTCTCAGAATCGTTCACCATGTTGATCTAAGTCTCTGGAGAGGCCTGAAATCATGGCACGCTCCCTCCTCCATTCAATACATTCCCGATGTAGTACCTCTTCCTAACCTCAAGGGATGTGACGTTGCGATCAATCTGCGTCATTTGGCTTATCTTCTCCTCCAGAGTCATCCGATTCACAAATCCTTGACGTGAGTATTCACTGGCCGCTTCAGATCTTTTATCCCTTCGTCTGCCTCTATGTATTAATCATCTGGTACACAAAACCCACGTCCGAGATAGCCCTCGACTTCTTCACCATACTTCGATGCTTCATGAAGTGCTACACAAACCTCATGCCCACGGCGAACCTCCAATTTATTGACGACAGCCTTCGAATTCCACACCAGCAATTTAAACATATCCACGTCAAACCGCTATGAGCACAAATATGGCCCCTTTGGTTCAGACTAGCTGATGACGGGTACTTCTTCATAATACCCGATCGAGCAATAACACATCACATGCGCTGTCCTTAGACATGCACGTAAATACCACCACGGTATTGGAGAGTTCCTCGGGTAGCATCCTCCTGTGTCCCAATCCCTCACCGTCGTCCCGTTTTCTGTCATAAACTCTAACGGAGCTCTCTCTCAGGTTCTTCACATTGGAGTTCAGATCTTGGACTTGAGTGAAGTTGTCGGGGCCATTAGGTTCGGGCTGGGGTTAGGCTCGGGGCTCGGACACATGAAAGTACTACGCTACGGCGAAAAACTCGGTCGCGACGGAGCCTATAGAGAGAGGAACTCTAGTGGTTTGGCGGTTAAAGCAAAAGTGAAACATAGTGGGAGATTCTTCTGGCAGTAGAAGAGTGGCGGAAGAGGAAAGAGCGAAGTGAATAGAGTGGGGTGAGTGGACGATTCACGAACTGGGTCAAGGTGAGGCTAGGACTTGGAAATGGCTGTCAAATTCTGTATTTTGCTTGATACTCCATTCATGGAACGGTTTTCGCAGGATTGCAATGATGCGATGATGGATGAAGAGAGAAGAGCCCCCATGCAGCAACCTTTTTCCGTTGCGGCTTTCGTTTCGTGACTCCTTCCTTTCTCCCAAATAGTCACCGTGCAGAAGCAGAAACGGTGGGGGCTTCTTCGCGTCGTCCGTCGTTGGGAAGACTCCCCCCCCGCCGCCGCCCCGTGGCTAGCTCCTTTTTTTTGTTTTTTTTAGATCCCCCCTCTTCTCAAGGCATGTAGAGATCAAGATTCGAGATCCCGAGAGCAAGTTGGTCGTTCCTCGTGGCTTGTTCTCTCAACACCTGAGCTCGTTCGAGCTCGGCCTGAACTTGCAGTCTCCTCTTCTTGGCATCAGTCGCGCGGTCCTCTTGATCCCTCTTCACGAGAGTTCTTTTTGCCTTCCCTTCTAGCTTCAATTGATCCCCGAGAAGTGGTTGCCAATGGAGGCAACCTGATGTGCTGCTTAAGAAAACAAGCAGTGGTACTTGATTCAATGGATGACTTCCCCACAGAAAGCGAGACTGGCCTGAGGGACTGAGGTCTTCAGTTCTCTTTTCTGGAGCCACCACCTGGCAAGCCCAATCCAGGTGCTTATTGAAGGCGACTGGAAATGGCCAGCTTGGAACTGTGCGACTGCGGATGGTCCCCCTCCCCTCCTTGTCTCGGTGACCACAAGGTAGAGCTTGAGCACCCAGCCACCCATTGGCAACGAGATATTGGTGGCCGGCCTCAGTGAGGCCGGACCCACGTCCCTCTCCTCATTGGAGGAGAGGCTCAAAGTCGCAAACAAGCTTTCTGTTTTGCAGCCACTGTCCTCCACTGAGGAGGGCCACGGGTCCGGCCACACTAAGGCCGGCCCCCCAAAATTTTCCATTGGCAACGGTCATTCCTCCTTCTAGCAACCGCCTCCAAACGCCAATCTCCTCTTCCATTCAACGTCACCAACCCACACTTGAAACGTTTCTCCCACATTAGTGGCCACCTGCACTTTGTTTCTTTTCGTTTGACCCGGTCCTCCCAATTGCATCACCGAAAGTGCCACTCAGGTTGTCGTCCACCACCGTCTTTTCTTCTTTGTTAATGATGGTGTCTCCACGTTGGTCTTATAGGGACTTTGAAGCAAATACCTCGAACCTCAAAGCAAAGACCTTCTTGATACTTGAATGACTGTCTCCAACGCCATCTCTTGCTCCATCTTCAGATGCAAGTTTCTGTCAGCATCTAATTTGGTACGAGATAGCTTCCTTGAAATGTGCGGATCCCCAAGGTGCAAGATACTTTTGGCATAGGCAATAGTTCGTATGCTTCAACTCTCACCAATGCAATAGACTCTTGAAGTCTTAATTGGAGCTCCAAAATGCTTTTGGATTTCTTCAATCGCAGCTCGTTTTCAGTACACCAAGATGTAAATTTGAGCTATTAAAAGACAATGTCATGACTCCTAAAAATACAAAAATCAAAAATTATAAATCCAAAATGAAGAGAAAATTACAGAAGAGTACTGACTATTTTTACATTTTTGTGGCCTCAAATGCTAATTTTTTATTAAATATTTTCCTAATTTCTAAAAAAATATTAATATATATATATATATATATAAAATGTGAAAATTTATTTTTGGTCAAAATTGATTCCCTAGGCTTGGCCAAGGTTCCCAAAGTTGATTTTTCAATTTTATGAATTTTTATGGATTTCAATTAATTTTCAAAATAATAATAAATAAATAAATAATACAAAAAATTACTGAAAATATGAAAAATTATTTTTTGGTCAAAATTGGCTCCCTAGGCTTGGCCAATGTCCCCAAAGTTGATTTTTTAATTTTATGAATTTTTATGGATTTTCTATTAATTTTCGAAGATAAAAATATTTAAAAATACCAAAAATATGGAAAATCATTTTTTGGTCAAAATTGGTTTCCTAGGCTTGGCCAAGGTCCCCAAAGTTGATTTTTTAATCTTATGAATTTTATGGATTTTCTATTAATTTAAAAAGAGAAAAACTGATTGAAAATCAGGTGTCAACACTCGTGAACAATCCTCAGGGTGTTGTGAACAATGATTTCAAAACACTATTTGGCCCGTTTTCGCTCTAAATATCCCAAAAATCTATTTTTCGGTACCCGAACCTCGCGGGATCCACATCCACCACCTCAAACAGCCTCATTCAAACATGGACAACAACATTTCACCAATCCACGGAATATTCACAGCCCCACAGAATTTAATTTTCCCAAATACGCCAATTCCGACAATTTTTCCTAAACCGATTTACCACGAATCGCACCTTAGAGTCTATCCAAGAATCATCTAACATCCTACTCGAGGTTTAGGGGGTCGGCTTACCTCAACGAGGCTGATTCAAAGCCGGATGGGCGACAGAACGACGAACGGCCCGGCGACGGCGCGGAATCCGGCAAAACCAAGGAAACCAAGGCTGTTCAAGGGCCAAATGGAATGGTTCACAAGATGAAAATCAATATTTTCATATGAAAATGAGCTCTAGGGGTCGCTGGGGTCAACATATATCAATATGAGCCCTATATGAAATTCGGGTAACAAAAGACTAGTTCGTCGACTGACACGGTAAATCAGATTTGAAAGGTCAAACGATCTCGGATCGAGGTGATTCAAGTTGGAATAGAACCACAAGACATTGAACTACAACATACCCAAAAATCGCCATAATCCAACGGTCAGATTTCCGTCAGCGGCCAATTGAAGTTGGCAGCAGAAACTGGGATTCAGCAGGGAGAGAGAGAGAAAATCCGAAAATTTAGAGAGAGAGAGAGAGAAGAGAGGGAATCTGCTGGAAATTATGAAGGAGAGAGAGTGTTTTGATCAATAAATATTCTAGGGGTAATTATTGTCGGTGACTATTCACCGAAAGCAACATAAAGCTGAACGAATTGACTGATTTTTGGACTATCAGTGAATTTTCGGATTGATAGGGGATTGGGCCTCAATAATTTCGTTCAAACTAGTCAAATTGGTCAAAAAAATGATTGACGAGACATTTCTCGAAATTCGTGAAATTTCAGGACCGGTAAGGGCTCAATCGGTGCTGATTTGGCTCAATCACAATTGGAAAATGACTCCAGATTTCGTTGTAAAATTTTTCTAGCCTCTCTAACATTACTGACACTCTCTAGCCATACAGTCTAGGTCAAGCCGGGGGAAAAACGGTCACTTTCAATATTTTTTCTTTCTTCTCGGCACTCCGAAACCAATCGGCTAATTTTCGAACCTTTCAGGACGATGTCCAATTTCAATTGCGATATTCCTGAAAACTTGATTATCCAAGCTCGGAATCTAATTTGTGGCCACATTCATATGATAGTGACTCTAGTAAATACTCAGACTAACGGGCGGCTTTTAGGAGCTACGCGTATTGACATGTAATTAGGTCTACGTACTTAAATTCCTAGCTAGCCATTCCCCTTCGGTTAGTCATCTCGAAATGATCAGTTCCGAGTGAGATTTAACTACAGTGCATCAATGAAATACATATCCATTCTATTACAAATTTCGAGAGTGGGTCGAATTTCAGGATGTCACATCTAGTAATTCATGCCGTGGGAGGCATTAATAAGACGACTCTTGCGAATGTTGTCTTTAACCAAATTTCTAGTCGGTATGATGGATATAGCTTTCTTTCCAATGTTTGAGAAGCTTCGGAGGGTGGCACAGTCATTCAATTGCAAAAGCAATTATTGTCGGAAATTCTCAACTTCAGAACAGTGGAGATTTCTAATTGTGATGCAAGGATTTAACAAATTAAAATGAGGTTCCGCAACAAAAGGTCATCATCATTCTTGATGACTTAAATAAGCGGACCAGCTCATAAAATTTGTAGAAATCGTGATTGATTTGGTCTTGGGAGCAAAATTATTATAATGATGAGGGACACCAACTTTTTGCTGATAAAAGAGGAGAATCGAGAAAATTATGTCCAAACACATATTGAAAAGTTCAAAATCTACGAAATGAGAGAATTATGCCATCGTCATGCTCTTCAACTTTTTAGTAATCATGCATTAAAATGGATTTCCCTCCACATGATTATTATCATATTTCTCACGATATTATTTGCAATACCGATGGCCTTCCCTCTCTTTGTGGCAAAAGTAAATCACTTTGGAAAGCCACGATGAAGAAATTAGATTCAGTTCCCAATGAAGATGTCCATCACAAGTTAATGATTAGTTTTGAGATGCTAGAGGATGCACAGGAAGAAATTTGTCTTGATATTCTGTGTTACTTTATCGGTGAAGAAAAAATCAATCCACATTATATGTGGAAAGTGTTGGAGTTTTTCCCAAAAATTGAGATCTTTGTCCTTTCCTGTGTGTCTTTGATAAAGGTTGATGATAAAAACAGGTTGTTGACGCATAACCTACTCAGAGATCTTAGAAGAGAAATTGTTTGATAAGAAGACAAACTTTTAGAAAAGCATAGTAGACTATGGGTTCCCAAGGATGCGTTGCATGTTGTGCAGAATAGAATAGAGGTGTGTAACCGGATCGGATTTACCCGATACCTGAATCGGACCACCTGAAAAACAAGGCCGGGAATCAGTTCCTGTTCAAATCGGTCTAGGAACTGGTTCTAATTTTTGAGAACCGGTTGAAACCGATCCAATTCCGGTTTTATGTGAAAGCCCACCCGGACAAGTTTATAGAACCAGTTTTTAGAGCTGTTTAGGGGGAAAAAAAACCTAAGCCAGACTTAGTCTTCATGTAGCCGCAGCCTTGCCTCCACTTCCAACATGCTCACCTTCAACCTCCTTTGTTTTGTTTTTCCATCTCATCTTACTGTCTCACTCCGAGAGAGAGCCTCTTGTTGTCGTCAAGATCAACTCGCCTTTCGTTGTCGTGACGAACTCCTTTGTTTCGTGTTTCCTTTTGTTGTCGCCAAGATCATCTCACCTCGAAGAGACCTCCGCTAGACTTGCTACGATCAACTCGCCTTTTGTGTTTTGATTTTGCATAACACAGCTTGTCGTCGCCTCTCTTCTCATTATCGCCAATCGCCATGCTAGCCTCTCGTTGTCGCCTCTTTTTTGCATCTCACCAACGTCGACGCAGCTGTTTAGAGCAAGGTGAGTTCAATTTTGGCAGTAAATTGATATACAGAGTGTACGTATATATGTGCAGAAGCATTTGTGACTGATGAGTTGTAACTCAGGAATTTGCTACATTTGCTCATGGTAGATGAGTTAGCATCTCCTATCGCTACACTGTCATGCTTTTTTGGATCTGAAAGACTTTGCTATCTAGGTTGTGGAGATTTGAGTTCTTGCATTAGTGGACTTGTTGTCGTGTTCTCTAGCGATATCGGTGATTGGAATGATGTTGTTTTGTGCCACGTTTGATGGGTCATGGTTGTCTGCTGTTCTTTTGGACTTAGAGCTTTCGTAGCAGCGTGCTCATTAGGGACATTTAGGGGTTTCGTGTTGCAGAATGTGGATCATCCAATAGAGGAGATCTATTACAGAATACTTGTCAGAGAAATTCAAATTATGACCTTCTCAAGTAATGCATTCCCTACTTTGAAATGTCTTGTTGGGATTGATTCCATGAAAGGTTGAGTTAGCTTTGCCTTGTATCTTTGGATCGCACTTATTTGGGAAATAGGAAGTGAGAATTCTGATGAGATAGAGAAAGCAATTGTGCAACATATGCTAGCTAGTCACTTTCCTCGCCTGATCTTCACTTTCGACCTAGTTTGAATGGCATGGTGTGAATTCAGTTTACATTCATGAGAAGTTCATAATTTGTTCCTCAAGCTTTTATCTAAGAAAAACACCTCTTGTTTAACTAATGAAGTATCTTTTAGTTGATCAGCTAGAGTACAAGTTTTAAATTGGTGCAAACTGCAAACGATGTCCAAGTGATTTAAACTGTAGTTATATCACAGCTCTATGTTGGCTTTTGAATCAATTTGTTTTACTTTCGAAAAAAAATTGGATTGTTTTACTTGGAGTCGAGTTGGGGTCCCAACTACCAAGTGTAGCTCTAGACAATGTTGCATGGCACCTCTCCTTCAGTGGCATTTTCGTAATCTTTTGCTTCTCATTTAATTAGCACTTGAAATGTGAAAGGTATCTAAACAATAGGATCCTAACATTGATGTATAATTTGTTTTCAGTTTGATAGAGCAAGACAAGGACATACCAATGGAAGTGCATGGACATAATGAAATGATGAAATTGCCATTCCATAGAGTTAATGAAATGGAATCTACCGTGAGCGCGATAAACAAGGCGACGATGCCTAACTCCCATCCTCCTCTTAGCAAAAAGCGAGCTAATCACTCAGAGGCCTGAGATCACTTTTCAAGAATCATGGATGATGAGACACAGAAAACAATTAAAGTAAAGTGCATTCACTGTGAGGTTGAGTGTGAGTATAATATTAATAAAGGAACATCTACTTGTTGACACCTGATTTTTAATCATCTTTTCTCTTTTAAAAATTTTCAGTATTTTTCGGCATTTTTATTTTTTGAAAAATCCATAAAATTCATAAAATTGAAAAATTAACTTTGGGGACCTTGGCCAAGCCTAGAGAACTAATTTTGACCAAAAAATGATTTTTCATATTTTCAGTATTTTTTAGTATTTTTATTTTCGAAAATTCATGAAAAATAAATAAAATGAGAAAATTGCAAAATCAACTTTGGAAGCCTTGGCCAAGCCTAGGCAACCATTTTTGAACAAAAAATAAATTTTCATATTTTATATATATATATATATTTTTAATTTTTTTTTAAAAATACAAAAATACTTGAAAATTTTGGAAAATAACATTTGAGGCCAAAAAAAAAATACACAAAGATAGTTAATATTTTTATTTTAAATCTATTTTCATATTGGCCATCGCAAATTCAGAAAAATCCAATTCGAGTCACGTGTTCCTTCACGAGTATAATCTCGAATCGGGCCTAAAAAAATTTAATTTGAGTCAACTTATTTTTAATTTTCACTTTTTATGAGTTGTGACATTGTCTTCTAATATTTTAAATTTTCATCTTGGCTCAATTATACCTAGAATGACTCAATTTTGCAAAAGGGCTTTAATTAAATTCTGCATTATTTTCAGCGGCAAGAAATGAGCTTAAATTTGACATGTGGTAAATTTTGGTGTGTCAAAAATTGTGAGGAGATTTGGACTTAAAGAAATATATTTTTTCATGGACTGAATTGTAAATACTTAAATTCAAGGACTAGAGTGCAAATACCTAACTCTTGAAGGATTATTTTACAAATAACAAAAAGAAGAGTTAGTGGATAAATTAGAATAGAGAAGGGAAGATGAAGAAGAGGAGATGAAGAAGAGAAGTTGGAGAAGAATAGATGGAGAAAATAAGATAAGAATAGAGAAGGGAAGATGGAGATGAAGAAGAGTTAGTAGAGAAATTAGAATGGAAGATAAAAATAGAGAAGGGAAGATGGAGATGAAGAAGAGTTAGTGGAGAGATTAGAATGTGAGATAGAGATGGAGAATGGAAGATGAAAATGAAGAAGAGTTAGTGGAGAAATTAGAATGGGAGATAGAGTTAGTGGAAAAATTAGAATGGGAGATATATGAGTAGATTATAAAAGGAGGAAGAAGTGAGCTTGAGAGAAAAATTTTTTTGGAGAGAAAATTTTGGATGTTTGAGAGAGTTTTGGGAGATTGAAGAAAATTTGAGAGAAAGAAAATACCAAAAGAGAGAGAATTTTGAAGATGATGGGAGTTTAAAGCTAGGGGTTATCATCACAAATTCCTTCATCGATCAATATAAATCAAGAGTTCATCCTCGTCAACGAGCAAGCAAATTCGAGCTAAGTGTTTTTATTTATTCATTTATTTATGGTTTTACTCGCAAATTAGCACAAATTGTATACACTTTCTCCATCTCCCATTTTTTCCCATATTTTATGTCAGGAGAAGGATATCTCTATGTCAACAGCAAAAATCTCGTAGAGATGCAAAAATCGGCCCAGACAAGCTTCTAAGCTGTCCACCGATTTCTCAACTGATTTGTGACTAAAAGTCCCTCTTAATTCAAAAGAAACTCTCTATATTGGGAACATAGAGAGCGAAAATCAATTATAGAAATCCCTCCCAAAAAAGGGAGATAAGTACTCTTTCCACTCT
This sequence comes from Psidium friedrichsthalianum, assembly GCA_019149425.1. Taxonomy (NCBI): domain Eukaryota; kingdom Viridiplantae; phylum Streptophyta; class Magnoliopsida; order Myrtales; family Myrtaceae; genus Psidium; species Psidium friedrichsthalianum. The sequence goes on from JAGVVM010020545.1 coordinate 13,649, forward strand.
TCTGGTTTTAGGTGCAGATTAGCACATATTTTGTATACTGACACTTCACTCTATTTTATGTCAGGAAGCCGCAGCTCTATATCAATGGTCAACCTATGGAAGCACAAAATCGGCTTGGAGGAGTCCTCAAGCGCGCACAAATTTCAAATTGTTGAATCAATTCGTTGTATTTCATTTTAAATAATTCATACCCAGAATGGAGAGGACAAAGTCCATCCGCAATTTAAATATCTGCACCATAAATCCCAAAGGGAAGAGCCAAGCCAATGCTTAGCCTCCCATTGGAGGTTTTTACTTACAGTAGTTAAATACCTGCAACTTAAATACCTGTACCTTAAATCCCAAAGGGAAGAGCCAAGCCAATGCTTAGCCTCCCATTGGAGGTTTTTACTTACAGTAGTTAAATACCTGCAACTTAAATACCTGTACCTTAAATCCCAAAGGGAAGAGCCAAGCCAATGCTTAGCCTCCCATTGGAGGTTTTTACTTACAGTAGTTAAATACCTGCAACTTAAATACCTGTACCTTAAATCCCAAAGGGAAGAGCCAAGCCAATGCTTAGCCTCCCATTGGAGGTTTTTACTTACAGTAGTTAAATACCTGCAACTTAAATACCTGTACCTTAAATCCCAAGGGAAGAGCCAAGCCAATGCTTAGCCTCCCATTGGAGGTTTTACTTACAGTAGTTTAAATACTTGCAACTTAAATACCTGTACCTTAAATCCCAAAGGGAAGAGCCAAGCCAATGCTAGGCCTCCCATTGGAGGTGTTTATTCACTGTCATGTACTTAAATTACTTGCAACGGTAATACCTTGTACCTTAAATTCCCAAAGGAAGAGCAGCCAATGCTAGGCCTCCCATTGAGGTTTTATTCACTGTCATGTACGGTTTCAAAGAATCTGTAACACTTAAAAACATATAACAATAAAAATATATACCATCCATGCATCCTATTTAAAAAGTGAAACCAAAAGAGAATACTCCTACTAGAGCCTTAGAATAAAACCTTAAGCCTGAGTTTGCCGAATTAGGATTATCCATGAAATTAAGGTCCGCAAGGGCATTAGTTTTATTAACTAGTGTAACCAGTCCCGACTCATATCTCTGGTTGCCGCAGGAATAAATTAGTTCTCCGCTATTTAATTTAGGTTTTTCTATAATCGACCTACAGAAACGATTAGTGGCGACTCCAATTTCAAATCAAGCCGCGAGCTGATAGGCGTGGTGGGGGGGGGGCAAAAAGCATGGGAAGGAGTGGGGGACGAAGGGCGGGGGGATCTGAGGGGTGGATTTGGAGAATAGCTACGGGGAAAGGAGG
>JAGVVM010020547.1:0-10685 GCA_019149425.1 Psidium friedrichsthalianum
GGAGATGAAGAAGAGTTAGTAGAGAAATTAGAATGGAAGATAAGAATAGGGAAGGGAAGATGGAGATGAAGAAGAGTTAGTGGAGAAATTAGAATAGAGATAAATATGGAGAGGGAAGATGAAGATGAAGAAGAGTTAGTGGAGAGATTAGAATGTGAGATAGAGATGGGAGAATGGAAGATGAAAATGAAGAAGAGTTAGTGGAGAAATTAGAATGGGAGATAGAGTTAGTGGAAAAATTAGAATGGGAGATAGATGAGTAGATTATAAAAGGAGGAAAAGTGAGCTTGAGAAAGAATTTTTTGGAGAGAAAATTTTGGATGTTTGAGAGAGTTTTTGGAGATTGAAGAAAAATTGAGAGAAAGAAAATACCAAAAGAGAGAGAATTTGAAGATGATGTGAGTTTAAAGCTAGGGGTTATCATCACAAATTCCTTCATCGATCAATATAAATCAAGAGTTCATCCTCGTCAACGAGAAAGCAAATTCGAGCTAAGTGTTTTTATTTATTCATTTATTATGGTTTTACTCGCAAATTAGCACAAATTGTATACACTTTCTCCATCTCCCATTTTTCCATATTTTATGTCAGGAGAAGGATATCTCTATGTCAACAGCAAAATCTCGTAGAGATGCAAAAATCGGCCCAGACAAGCTCCTAAGCTGTCCACCGATTTCTCAACTGATTTGTGACTAAAAGTCCCTCTTAATTCAAAAGAAACTCTCTATATTGGGAACATAGAGAGCGAAAATCAATTATAGAAATCCCTCCCAAAAAAACGGGAGATAAGTACTCTTTCCACTCTTCTGGTTTTAGGTGCAGATTAGCACATATTTTGTATACTGACACTTCACTCTATTTTATGTCAGGAAGCCGCAGCTCTATATCAATGGTCAACCCTATGGAAGCACAAAATCGGCTTGGAGGAGTCCTCAAGCGCGCACAAATTTCAAATTTGAATCAATTCGTTGTATTTCATTTTAAAGAATTCATACCCCAGAATGGAGAGGACAAAGTCCATCCGCAATTTAAATATATGCACCATAAATCCCAAAGGGAAGAGCCAAGCCAATGCTTAGCCTCCCATTGGAGGTTTTTACTTACAGTAGTTAAATACCTGCAACTTAAATACCTGTACCTTAAATCCAAAGGGAAGAGCCAACCCAATGCTTAGCCTCCCATTGGAGGTTTTTACTTACAGTAGTTAAATACCTGCAACTTAAATACCTGTACCTTAAATCCAAATGGAAGAGCCAAGCCAATGCTTAGCCTCCCATTGGAGGTTTTTACTTACAGTAGTTAAATACCTGCAACTTAAATACATGTACCTTAAATCCCAAAGGGAAGAGCCAAGCCAATGCTTAGCCTCCCATTGGAGGTTTTTACTTACAGTAGTTAAATACCTGCAACTTAAATACATGTACCTTAAATCCCAAAGAGAAGAGCCAAGCCAATGCTTAGCCTCCCATTGGAGGTTTTTACTTACAGTAGTTTAAATACCTGCAACTTAAATATTTGTACCTTAAATCCCAAAGGGAAGAGCCAAGCCAATGCTAAGCCTCCTATTGGAGGTGTTTATTCACTGTCATGTACTTCCTGCAATTTAATTTTTGAATCCTCAGACCCAAAAGATGAGTAGGTCGAAATACTGCACAGAAGTCGTTAACACACTCCCTCTTTCGGCTTCAGGGAATCTTTAACACTTAAAAAATATAAATATATAAAAAGTGAAAACACAAAAGAGAATACCCTACTAAAGCCTCAGGAATAAACCAAGCCTGAGTTACCGAATTAGGATATCCATGAAATTAAGGTACCGCAAGGGCATTAGTTTTAATTAACTAGTGTAACCAAGTCCCCGAGCTCATAATCTCTGGTTCGCAGGAATAAATTAGTTCTCCCGCTAATTTATTTAGGTTTCTAATCGACCTACCAAAAACGATTAGTGGCGACTCCAAATTTCGAAATCATTTAAACAAAAACCAAAGTTGCGATTCGGTAGGGCTTGGGAGGGTCCGCGTTAGGTTAGTCAAATCTAATTAACCTAATAATCCGTTAACCCTTTAGAAATAATAAAATTATTTTTAGAGGGTTGCGACAATGGGAGTTTAAAGATAGGGGTTATCATCACAAATTCCTTTATCGATCAACATAAATCAAGAGTTCATCCTCGTCAACGAGCAAGCAAATTCGAGCTAAGTATTTTTATTTATTTATTTATTTGTGATTTTAGTCTCAAATTAGCACAAATTGTATATACTTTCTCCATCTCTCTTTTTCCCATATTTTATGGCAGGTAAAAAAAAAAGGGGACAACTCCGTATTAACGATAAATTCCATGGAGGTGCAAAGTGAGCCCAAACAAATTCCAAGGTACCCATCAAATTTGTAGCCGACCCGTCAATGGATTTTAGTTCAAATTGTTGAAACAATTTGTTGTATTTTATTTTAAAGAACTAAAACCCTAGAATGGAGAGGCAAAGCGCATCCACTGGAGGTCATTTATTTCCTGCAATTTAAATTCCTACACCATCAAACCCCAAAGGGAAGAGCCAAGCCAATGCTAGGCCGCCCATTGGAGGTTTTTACTTACTGCAATTTAAATTTCTGCACCATCAAACCCCAAAGGGAAGAGCCAAGGCAATGCTAGGCCGCCCATTGGAGGTTTTTACTTACCGTTATTTAAATTCTCGCAATTTAATTCCTGTACCATTAAACTCCAAAGGGGAGAGCCAAGCCAAGGCTGAGCCATCCATTGGAGGTCTTTATTTACTATCATTGACTTCCTACCGTTTAATTTTTGAATCACCAGACCCCAAAATGAGTAGACTGTAACACTGCACAGAAGTCGTTAACACACTCCCTCTTTCGGCTTTAGGGAATTTTTAACACTTTGAAAATAAAAAAATACCACCCATGCATCCAATCTAAAAAGTGAAAGTACAAAAAGAGAACACTTCACTAGAGTCTTAGGAATAAACCAAGCTTGAGTTGCCAAATTAGGATATCCATGAAATTAAGGTACTGAAAGGGCATTAGTTTTAATTAACTAGTGTAACCAAGTCCCCGAACTCATAATTTTTGTTTCGTAGAAGTAATTTAGTCATCCCGCTAATTTACTTAGGTATCTAATCAACCTACCAAAAATGATTAGTGGCGACTCCAAATTTTAAAAACCATTTGAACAAAAACCAAAGTTGCGATTCGGTAGGATTTGGGAGGGTCCGTATTAGGTTAATTCATCTAATAAACCTAATAATCCGTTAACCCAATCGAAAAAAAAAATTCCTAGGGTCGCGACAGTTATCCCTATTGGGCATCAAATGCTTAATAGCGAGGCTGTGAACACACTGATCTCAACTGGCTCGTGGATGCCCAATCCATAATCCTTGGATTAGGAACTAATTTGAAGATCAGAGACCAACCGATAACCAGTTACATATATTCTTGACGCCTCAAGAATGGGTATCAATTCCAACCGATCTAATGGACTTTATTCATCTAAAATAAAGGGGCAAGATGAATAAACATGTGTTTTTCTATTAATATAATATCGATAGTACAATATTTATGTCATACATGTGACCATCACATGGTTGCTTTAGGGTATACTCCTAACAACCTCCCACTTGTACTAAAGTCAACCATGCTGATATCTTAAACCCATTCTACAAATGTGTTTCTCATATACAGCTTGGGGTAACGCTTTAGTGAACGGCTGTTCTTATTTTACCTGAGGGATTTGAATTAGCCCCCCCCCCGATCGTATTTCGCCGAGATGACCGCTTTGTTTTTTTGCGGAGTCTGCACGATGATGTCGCCTCTCCCAATGATCTCTCGAATGAGATGGAAGCGCCTTTCGGTGTGCTTAGGCTTTTAGTGAGACCTTGGTTCCTTTGCTTGAGTGATCGCTCTACTGTTGCCGCAAAATAATGGGATCGGCTCCTTGATAGCAAGAACTACTCTAAGCTCTGTGATGAACTTCTTCATCCAATCGGCTTCCTTTGCAGCTTCTGAAGCTGCCTCATACTTTGCTTCAGTGGTGGAGTCGGCAGCTATACTTTGCTTGGAACTTTTCTAGTTAACTGCTCCACCATTCATTATGAATACAAACCCAGACGTTGACTTAAAGTCATCAAGATTTGATTAAAAATCAGAGTCCATATATACCTTAACTTTAAATTCTACTTCTCTATATATCAAGAACAGATCCTTAGTCCTCTCAAGTATTTAAGGATGTTCTTGACTACGATCTAGTGTTCTTCACCTGGATCCAATTGATATCTGCTTGTAATGCTCACAGCATAAGCAATATCAGGTCTTGTACATAGCATAGCATACATTATGCTGCTGTTGACACCTGATTTTTAATAATCTTTTCTCTTTTAAAATTAATAGAAAATCTATAAAAATTCATAAAATTAAAAATCAACTTTGGAGACCTTGGCCAAGCCTAAGAAATCAATTTTGGCAAAAAATGATTTAAATATTTTTCGTATTTTTATATTTTTTGAAAAATACAAAAATAATTAAAAATTTAGAAAAAAAATAAAAGATAATAATAATAATAATAATAACATGGGAGGGCCTATACCTGATGTAAGGGTAATAATGACATTTCAGACCTTATTATTGGCATATAATTGTAATTAATTTGATGTTAAATCGTTTTAATCCTTTAAATTAATTACAATTGATCTATTGAAGTGATTTGAATATTTTGCCAATTTTTTTAGGTCATCAAGATAATAAACCGAGAGTATGAAGATCGAGGAGAGGAGATTGGACTGAGAAAGGTAATCTCAACAACAACCGGCGAGATCTGCGGCGTAATAAAGAAGATATTTATGCTGAAAATATTCCGGCGAGATCTGCGGCGTTAATAAAGAAGATATTATGCTGAAAATATTCCCTTGCCATTAGGAGGATTGATACAACTTCCCAGATTTAGAGAGATTTTCTACGGAGAAAGTGGGGAGAGTTTTTCATATATCATGAGGTTCTTATTTTTCTAAAACCAGAGGAGAACCAGAGAACCCTGGGACTTTGTGAGAGTTGTTCTTCGTTTTATGGATTTCTAATTTTCATCTGACAAAGCTAGGGATGAACCTGTTTACCTAGCGAATCCTTTGGTTTGATTTATTATAGCGTTTCAAGGTTCATACATTTGATTGAAGCAATTTCTCAAGATATCTTGTTTATTTGTCACGCTTTTCATATAGGTTTAGTTATGTTTTTCCTATGTGATTTGTGATGAATAACTGTTTTGTGTTATTTTATAGATTGGTCTTCGACTGCCGTATTGCCGTTGGTATACAGTCGATCTTGGATAATTTATAAGAAAATCGAGTGTTTCAAGGTGAAGAATTGTTTCAACAAATACAATAGAGATTTCTACGATTTCATGACATATTAGCCGATCGTATATTTGGGATGTGAAATATGCGATGAGTTATAAGGTGAATCAAACCAGAAGGAAGAACGAAGTAAACAGGGGATTCCTGCCGCTTTGTCGCTTTTATTATTGATTTAGCCTTCCCTACAGTGAACAGATTTCCTCCTAATCGTCGCTCAAGTGTTCTTTTTGGTGATCTTTTCTGGCCTTCTCCTGTGGATTCGACACCCCATCTTTACTGCGATAACCGCATTATTTTGGGCGTAACAGTTCCCTACATATTCTATCGGAAGTACAGTTGACAGTAGCGGACTGGATCCAGCAGAGGGTAGATGACCTCGTCTTGTGAAGATTGCTGCCGACAGTCCCTCTTCCAGAAGAGAAGATTGCATCGAACTATGATGGTTCATATGACGTAAAGAAAGTCCTCCCAGAAGGTGCTCTGATCCTAACCAAGTCGGATATTTGTATTGACTCTGATTTCGTGAGGAAACGAAGAGATGGCGCGAAGATAAAAATATAGACATGCGAAACTTCCTTTTATTCCATAAATCAACAGGTTTTACAATAGCTCACTGGGGAGGAAAGGTAAAGCCAAACTGGGCCTTGATAACCATTACGAAAGAGCTCAACTGACTCTCCAAACAGTTGATGCTCTGGGTGCACCGGGCGCTCTCGGGGTTAAGCTCCGCGAGCCTAAAGAAGACGCGATCGCACTTTTCCTTAGCCTGGGCCATACTGGCCTCATAATGCTCGACGGCAAACTCCAGGTCCGGAATCGCCGCCCTCTCGAAAGCAATGTCTGCCGTAATGTCATCAAGTCTCTCCTGCAGCCAACCGCATTTGCACCTCATCACAATATTGCCTGGCTCCTGTTCGGCGTAAGTTCGGACCAAGGCCAGACGGTCCACCAACTTTCCCCTCTCACGAACCAGCCACGAAAGCTGATCGTTGGCAAACTTGAGGGCCTTCTTGTGATTATCAGCCACAAATGTGACTGTTTGCCAGATGCTCGTGCCGTCTTGGTAACGAGCTTTCATGACGGTGGTCACAAGGACCGTCTCATAAGCGCGGTTATAGGCAGCTAGAAAATTGATGAAGAGGGTCGAGAAGTTCCGATACTCCTTCCCCAGTTGGGTACCCTCAACAGAAGCAACGTCCACGGTCCTGAATAAACCGAGGATTTCAGCCTCAACAGTAGAGTTTTGGGCTATATGAGCGTAACCTCTACCAAGAAGATTGTAGAGTCTCTCCCACCCAGCCAGGACTTCGGCGAAGAAGGCATGGTTAGGAGAGTTGGCCATTTTTGAAAGCAGAATATGAAAGAAAGGGGGAGAGAGTGAGACAGATGAGCGGAATGCGAAGATGGTAATTTGCTTTGAAGTAAATATTGATTTCATAGTGACGGTATCAACCAGTCAAGATTTCTCTTATCTACCATTCTCTATTGGCACCACCCTCGTTAGCTCGAATTCAGTTAGGCAGCGACCTCGAGCCAAGCAAAATCCGACGTCTTTGCGGAAAAGCTGGATGAGACGCCACCACTTTGAAAAGAAAGAATAAAAAAAACGAGCTGAGTGGAAGACAAGAAAATTTTCGGCAAAAAGGGAGATACGACTCGTCCTTATCGGAGAACTCGCTCGCAAATCGACGGTGGAGACGACGACGGGAGCCCTACCACTACGAAAAGATGAGAAAAGATGAGCCAAGCAAGAGACACGCAGGAAAGATTGAGAAAGACAGAACTCTCGGGAGGGGCAATACAGATGCTAAGCCCACGCCAAATTTTAAAAGAGACATCCTCCTGATAATCTTCATCCATACTTTGAAGAGAGTTTTAAAGCATACACGGTTTAGAGAGACTGAAAATACAAAACGATATAGCAAATCTTGAGGAACCATTCGCCAAATCGAAGATGTCTCAACCCAATACTCCCGAGAGCTATCATTACTTGCTGAATATGGGAAATGAAGAGTTCGAAGCCATGTTTGGGATCGAGCCCATGGAGCCTGGCCCTTCCGCCAACGACGTCCAAGATCTCAGTAAAGATAAGGACAACAACGGTAAGGTCAAAAGAAGCGTTACCGTCGCCATACTAAAGAGCAAGTATAAAGGCTTGAGGATTTCTTCAGAACATGCCCTATGCCAGACGGCAAACAAAAATGAAACTGAGTCAGGAGCTAGGACTTGAACCTTTGCAAATCAAGTTCTGGTTTCAAATAGGCGAACTCGAATGAAGACTCGTCATGAGCACAACGAAGCCGAGTTTCTAAGAGTTGAAAATGAAAACCTCCGAGCGGAAAACAAGATGTATAAAGAGGCTTTTGACTCCGCCACCTGCCCCAACTGCAACAGCCTCCTCCTCACTTTCGATGAAATGCATGATCTGAGGATCGAAAATGCACGTTTAAGAGGAGAGTTAGACCAGTTTATAACAGGATCGAGTTCTATTGGAAGAGGGTATAAAAGGACCAATGCTACTGGATCATCATCATACCTCCCGAGGAAGAAGGGACAAATCACCACCAAGCGGACATTGACGATGATCTTTTCGCCATAATCAACCAGTTTGATATCGTTAAAGCATTGAAGCTGTGATGCACCTGCTCAGCCAGTGACCACCAGACCTTCAACATGGCCGACGCGTACCTAGTCCAGAATGAAGCCAGCTGATTATGGAAAAGCCTGCAGATGGGGAAGAAAAATCAATCCTGAATGGATGAATATGCTTTATCTTGCACGGGATGTTGTCTTCTTTTATGAATGTCTAGAATTGGCGTGAAAGCAAGAAGTAATCATTTCCCTTTCCCCAATTAAATGCTCGAATCTGCCACCATACCAAACCCATGGTGAATTTATTACGAGTAAAAAACCGCGCGAACTAGAAGGGTAAAGCAGTATCGTTTCAATTTACCCTCAGTTGTCCCGATTCTAAATTAGACCCCTTCTGTTTACAAGAATTTGCGAATTGATCCGAAATACAGTCGTACCCAAAAATGAAATTCCCCCGATTAAACAAAACTTTGGGCAAATAGATTCGTGGACATCGCCACAGAATGGACGGCTTCAAGTGAGGAATATGTGAACGAAAGACCCAAACAATCTCAAAGAAGGGTAATTCTGTATCGTTCTAATTTGCTCATACTCGTCTCGAGTTCTGAATTATTTTATTCCATTCTTAACAGGGTTTGTAAACCGCCCCGAAAAATACATTGACCTAGAATTACCCAGTACAATACAACAACACCGTGTCATCTCAAGGATTGACTCTTAAAGGAACCTCCATGAGCGCCTGCGGTCTTGTGGACTAGATGGCATGGGGAATGACAGTGGTCCGAGACGTCCCGAGTTCGATCCTCGAGGATGGAAATATTGTAAGTATTGTAAATAAATAAAACAACTTTTCTCGCATTTCTTTTGCAGAAAGAAACAGGAATACTCGATGAGCAATACCAAGGTCAGTATTTTGTCACGATCTTGGCCTTAATGGTGAAGTGGCCCACGAAAGTTGAAGGAAGCTCAACCCAGCGAACCTGATAAGGGGATCGTGCGAGGCATGCAAAATGAAGGGTAAACCAGTATCGTATCCAATTCATCATTTCTAATACTGACTAATACGTCTTCCCTCCATTGTTTTGACAGGAAATGTTTAACTTGACATACCCACGGAGAAAATCCCCGGGTGGTAAAACTGGTAAAGGAGTTGCGCGAAGCACTCAAGGGTAACTCAGTATCGTGTCTAATTCATCATTTCTGATACTGGCTAACACGTCTCCTTTCCTTTTTACAGGAAATATTTATACTAACACTTAACATGTTGAAGGAGACAACCCCAAGTGGCAAAATTATGATCATTTGAAGAGATCCAGTATGATGAAACTGGGGCAAATTGATGGCAAACTCTGAATTGAAAAGCAGAGTATGTCCTCTCTAACTCATTTGGTTACGAGGATAACCTTTCTGCTTCCTTCTTGCAGGGCATTCTACCGATGACCATGATCGTTGTCAATATTCGAGAAACTCAAATGCTGCAAATCTTCACTTGACTCTTCACCCGTGCCTTTCATTGTGCAGGGGCAAAGTATGAAATAAGTTACTCCTCGACTTAAGGAGTAGACTTCTCGATTTGTTTGATCCGCCCATACAATCAGGGGCAATTTACATACTCGTACATATTTTTGCCACATTTGCATGATGTTTACACATTCCACGGTTTATGCATGACTGTTCTGCATGTTCAATTTGTCAATTTGACTGGGGTATAAACTGTACACGATGCATCGAATGTACAGAATGAGGCATGACAGGACGATGAAAGGCAAGCCATTTCCACATACGTCCTGTATTTAAATCCACAGTGAGTTGAGCGGTAGACAGATTCCGTATTCTCCAAGGCAATGGGTTTTCTCGCAAAAGGTACGATAGTCGAAGTGAAGGAGGCATTCATTCTCCATTCCAAACACTTCAGGCAACCATGGACAACCCATTTGAACGGTGATTTGATTTCATAACCCTGTCAAGAACCACCCCACACTGGGGCAAACAGAGGTAATTCCAACAATATCAGGAGATAAATGGTTAGAAATTCTCTTACTTGGACTAACATCAATCTTCGAGTGTTTCTTTGCATGATACTCGAATTTTAATTCAAGTGCTTTAGGATGACGAAGAGCATTTATTTTCTCTATCCTACACACTCATCCTTTGCGTAACCCAATTAAGCCTGCAAATTCATTTTTTCAAGCCCATGTTGTGATCCTTGCTCATTTCAAGGTAACGACGACACCTTCCCCCAAGGAGCAGAATTGAAGAAATTGGGCCAATAGAGAATTCTCGGAATTAGCCATTTCATATGCTAGACTTTCATGTAATGTCTAGTATCATTTGTTGAAAATCATCTTGTTGCTAAAATTCAAATCACAAGATTGTTAAACAAAAGAAAAAGAAAAACAAGTGTAGCCTAAAAAAAATGGGCCTGCTTCCAAACAAAAGGGAGTCGGGAGTAAGAAAAGCAAGGCTACTCAAAGAATCTCGGGCAGAAAGAAGCAAAGTGCCTATCAAAAGCAAGGCCAATGCCCACATATCTGTAATGAACTTCTGACTTCGAAACATACATTTTGAATTCCCGAAAAAGGATCCCCAAAGAAGTCAGTTTGCGAAGTGTAAAAGACTACCACCCCTCAGCTAATGGTGGTATTCATTGAAGACGAATTCAGGAAGGTCAAGATCGGTGACAAAACTGCAATGATCACCAACACCAGCCCTTCTCATATATTTTATAAGCCAAAA
>JAGVVM010020551.1:0-17587 GCA_019149425.1 Psidium friedrichsthalianum
ATTGCATTTTGCCCCTTTTAGCGAAATTGGGGCGATTCTGAGGGCTTTGGGACTGATTTTAATTTTGAAAATAGAGAAGGATGTCACGACTCTAAAATGCAGAAAATGGAAAATTAAAAAGCTGAAATGGAATTTCTAGAATTATTGAATAATCTAAAAAAATAAATTAACAAAGAAACCCTAGAGTTCCAGACTTTATTTTTTCGAAATTTATTCATCCAAAATGAAGAGAAAATTAAATTAAAAATATTGACTATTTTTTTGGTAATTTTCCTGCTTCAAATGCTATTTTTTATTAATTCTTTGTTATTTTCCTAATTTCTGAAAATATTAAAAATGCGAAAAATAAGGAAAATTATTGTTTGTTCAAATTGGTTCCTTAGACTTGGCCAAGGCTTCCAAAGTTGATTTTTCAATTTTCTCTTTCTTTTTTTTGATTTTTCATGAAATTTTAAAATAAATGCAGAAAAAAAATACTAAAAAATAAGGAAAATTATTTTTTGCTCAAAATTGGTTCCCTAGGCCATGCCCAAGGTCCCCAGAGTTGATTTTTCAATTTTCTCATTTTTTATGGATTTTTTATGAATTTTTGAAATAAAATTGGTCAAAATCAAGTGTCAACAATTGTCAAAGCGGAGGTTTATACTTTTTGACTGGAGCAGCCGGAGTGGAAAATCCCGGCTAATCCTGGTTACATCGTGAGATCACAGGCTAATCTTGATTATGTGCGCGAGATGTCGCCATGCCGTAAGTCTTTCGCATTTCAATTTGTGAGCCTTTACGGTAGATAGGCTATGATTTAAACTCACAATCAAGTGCTATGTCTATGTGATTTCTTGGTATTCCTTCAAGATAAAAGTAAGTTCTCTAACTTTATCTTATATTTTATTTTGGTCGATCCATGTTAGGTGTCGGTCAATTTTGAACTTAACATCATGGCCATTTTTTTCAAGAAATAAAATCTAATTGGTGTCCCATTTCTGAAAAAAAAAATGAATGTGAAAAATCCTTTCGCGGAATTTATTGACAGTAAAATATTTTGTCACATTTTTCCTTAATGCTTCAACAGAAATGAGGTTTTTTCTCGACAAATTTACCTCTGAAAATCATTAGGATAAAAGGAAACTCCTTCGAGAAATTTCCTAAATATCAAATGATTTTATCACACCTTTTCTAAGTTATAAAAATCTGCAAGAAAATTCTTTCTAAAGAAATTCACCACGTTTTTCTAAGAAAACTTTTCTCTAATTTATCATAAAATGAAAAACGAAATTGGACTAATCTACGAGTCATGGATCGACCTCTCTTGGATCCATACTCATTTTCCATTTTACTTTTACAGGAATCATAAGTACCCCAGGCGGAGCAAAATTAGGCTTATGGATGATAACATCATGCCAGGAATAACCTTGAGGATATAAAAGATGGGTAATTGCCGATGTTCTAGCCGATAATCCTGGGGGCAAACGAAGAGGTTATCTTCCCGGAGTCAGACAACGTGTCAATCAGTGAGCATGTATGAGTTATGTATTTTGATGGGGCGGTAAATTTATTCGAATCAGACATGGGGCATGCTTAATGTATTGAAGGGGCTTCTTGTACTTTTTTGAGAAAGCGTAGACTGTGTAGTCAGAACCCATGAGAGTAAGGATGTTAATCCAACCCCGCAACGTCTTTCTGATTAAATCCACCAAAGGCCTACGTTTTAGCTTCCTCTGATTCAATAACATGGAGGACTTTGGAGGCCAGCGCTCCATTATTGAGCATGACACGTGGGTAGGCAATCGACACAAACAAGTGGACCGCCGAAAGAAACAAAGCATAAGTGAGATGAGGCACGCAAAGTTGGCCTGATTTATTTATTTGTGCACTAATCGGTGGTCATATCTGTAATAATTCACGTAACTAGCTCCGGTCTCAATGTAGCTAGCGGTGTCCGCCGTCGAAAGTTTATTTAATGTTCTCGATATTATCGTCTGACATGAAGCGGCTAATATCAAGAAAAATGTTAAGCCTCAGCATTTCCTGATGCCTTGAATCGTTCTATCATGCTATACGAGAGAAGAGATGGCAAGAAGATTCAGCACAAACACGTGAAGATTTTCTTAATTCCATTCATCAAGAGTTTTACAACAACTCACTGGTGAGGAAAGTAAAACTGTTGAGCCCTAATAAGTATTACAAAAGAGCTCGACTGACTCTTCATGAAATGATACTCTGCCTACACTGAGGCGACCTTGGATTCGAGATCTGCAAACTTGAAGAACAGGCGAGTACATTTCTCCTTGTGCTTGGCCGCATTAACCCTATGATGTTCAACGGTGATTTCAAATTCTCAATCAGTCTCTTTCAAAAGCTATGTTCGTCGTTAGATCGCGAGCCTCTCTTCAGCCACTTATATTGAACTTCATCACGATTCACTCGGATCATGCTCAAAGTATGCTGGTTCAAAGCTAGGCCTCTCACCAGCTCTCTCTCTCTCTCGTGAACCAACGAGACTCTACTCGTTCATCAGCAGACTTGATGGCCTTATTGTACCTGGCAATCGAGTGTTCCACAAATTCTAGGTTTCAGATCGATCTTGGTAGCGAGCTTTCACGATGCGGGTAAAAGTGACTGTTTCGTAGTGTTTCGGCAGGGCCTCCAGAAAGTTGATGAAGACGTGTGGGGAACGCCCTGTATTCCCTCTCCAAGTTGATGCCTTCGATCGAAAGGCATTTACTTCCCTGAACAGATCGAGGATCTCGGCTTTAATACTCGGATGATGGGCTATATAAATATAGTCTCGGCCCAAAAATGTGATAAAGTCTTATCATTTGAACGTAACTTCAGCCGAGAAGATGTGCGTAGGAAGATTAGCTATTATCGTTAAAATGATAGAGGAGAGAATCAAGACCGACGAACAGAATACGAAAGATAGAGAGAGAAGTGAAGCAGCGATTGGAATGCGAAGGTGATATCCGCTTCGCGTTAATAATGACTTCACGGTGGCAATATTTATCGAGTCATATTTTCCTACCTGCTATTCCTTTCGGTGTCACCTCTGTTGGCTCGAATCCCCGTTAGTCTATAATCTCAAGTGAGCGATCCGAAATCTTTGCAAAAAAGTTTGAGTTGATGTCATCGCTTTGGAAAAGAAGAAGAAAAAGACGACCTAGTGAGGACAAAGAAATTTTCAACAGAAAAGAAATAGGATTCGTCTTTATATGGGAGACGCACTAGCAAAATCACGGTGGAGTAAGCGGGAGAGATAATGACGTGGAGCTCCCTACATGAAAGATGAAAGTAGACGAGCTGAGCGAGAGATACGATAAAGTTGAGAAAGATAGAACTCTCGGGAGAAGCAATACAGTTTCTAAACCCGCGCCTAGATTTTAAAAAGAGACGTCTCCATGATAATCTTCATCCATGCTCAGAAGAGAGTTTTAAAGCATACACGGTCGCTTAGGAAAATTCAGAGAGAGTGAAATACAAAGGAGGTAGCGAAACCTTGAGAACATTAATCAATCGAGGATGTTCAATCCAACACACTGGAGAGCTACGTTACTTGCTGAATATGGGAGATAAGAGTTTGAGACCGTGTTTGGAATTCAGACCATGGAGCCTGGCCCTTCCGCCAATGACGTCAGATCTCGATAAAAATAGGACAACAACAACCAGGGTCAAAGGAATTGTCCCCGGCGTCACACCGTGCGTCAGGTACAAAGGCTTGAAGATTTCTTCACAGGGTGCCTATGCCAGATGACAGAAAAGAATGACAACACTGGAACTAAGCCAAGAATTAGGGCTTAACCCTATGCAAATCAAGTTTGGTTTCAAAATAGGCGAACCCGGGTAAGGACTCAATATGAGCGCCATGAAGTCGAGTTCTAAGAGCTGAAAATGAAAAACTTTGAGCAAGAACAAGAAGTTAAGGAAGCTTTCGACTCCGCCACATGCCCCAACTGTAATAGCCTCCTTACTTACTCTCGACGAAAGGCAGTATCTGAGGATCGAAAATGCCATTTAAGAGGTGAGTTAGATCAGTTCATAACGGGAACCAAGTTTTGTTGGAGAAAGGTACAAAAAGACCGATCCATAGGGGTCAACATTGATGCCTCCCGAGAAAGATGGATGTATCACCACCAAGCAAGTGGCTTGACGACGAATTTTCTGCCATGATCAACCAGTTCGTATGTTGATAAAGCACCAGGGCCCTAATGTGCGTACGCACCTGTATTTTCGTAGTTAGTGATCACGAGTCCTTTAACATGACCCGTGCGTACTTGATCTGGAATGAAGCCGACTGATCACTAGAGAGTTTACCAAGGAAGCAGAACCGATTATAAACGAGTACATGTATTTCGTTCCCTGCGTGGGATATTTCCTATTTTTATAGATGTTTATCTTTATTCAGGAGCAGAAAGCACTAATTTCCCTTTCTCCTATTTAATGCTTGGATCCGACACTGCGCCAAACTCGCGATGATTAATTGTGACTAAAGTCCGCGAAAACTCGAAGGGTAAATCTAGTACGTTTCAATTTATCCTCAATTGCTCCAGACTAAAATTGAACCCCTTTTATTCTTAAGGAATTTGCAAACTGACCGAGGACCCAGTCATACCTAATGCGAAGTCCTCTTGTTGAACGAAAATGGGGCAAATCAATCATGGATATGGCCACTGGATGAATAACTCAACAGGAATCGAAAGTAAAAGCCCACGCGGGCCCAAAGATGGGTATTTTTTGTATCGTTCCAATTTACCCATAAATCGTCTCGATTCAGAATTATTTATTTCATTCTTAACGGGAATTATAAATTACCTTGAGAATACCGGCGACGTGATTGTCCAACCCAATGCAGACGAGATCACATCATCTCAAAGATAACCCCTTAAAAGAAGACCCCATGACACCTATGGTCTTGTGGACCAGATGGAATGGGGGATGACAGCGGTCCGAATGTTCCGAGTTTGATCCCCAAGGCTGGGGAGTATTGTAAATATTGTAAATAATAAAAACATTTTTGCACATCCTTTTTGCATATAGAAATAGATACTCGATGAACTAAACCGAGTCAATACTTTGCCACAACCTTGGCCCTAATGGTTAATATCCACGAAAGTCGACGGAAGCTCAACTCAGCGAGCTGGTAAAGAGGCATACAAGGGCTCCGAGATGAAGTGTAAATCAGTATCGTTTCCAGTTTATATCCCTTCCAATATCGGCTAACATGTCTTCTTTTCTTTTGATAGGAAACATTTATACTAACATTTAACATGTCGAAGAAGACAGTCCCAAGGGGGTAAAATTATGATCATCTGATGAGGTCTATTTGTGATGAAAATGGGGCGAATTGGTGGCAAACCTTAAGGAAAAGGAGAGTATGTCTTCTTTATTCGTCTGTTTAATGGTAACCTTTTTGCTTTCTTTCTTGCAGGGGCATTCGCCGACTACCATAGCGATTGTCAACATTGAAAGGCCAAATGCTTCACTCATCCATGCAGGGGCAAAGTCAGGACGAGCCACTCCGTGACTAAGGAGTAGAACTCTCAATTTATTCGGTTCGTCACATTTCCAGGGCATTCAAATTCTCACATGCTTGAAAATTTCCTTCCATTTTGTAAAAACGCGTGATGCTAAAAATTGCAACATCTGCATTGTGTTTTGCACATTCCATGATTTATGCACGACTATTTTGCATGTTTAATTTGTACATTTTGACTTCGAGCTATAACTGCACATGATGCTGTGAATGTGTAGATGGGGCACGACAAATGATGAAAGGCGACCCATTTTCATACACTCCCATATATCCAACAGTTAGTTGTGTGCTAATAGGTTCGCATTTTCCCAAGGGAATGGATTTTCTCGCAAAAGGTACGATATCCGAAAGGAAGGAGAAATTCATTTCTCTATCCTTAAACACCAAAGGTGACCATAGACAACCCATTTGGCGGCGGTTTCATTTCGTAACCCCGTGTCAAGAACCACCCTACTTGGGGCTAATGGAGGTAGTTCCAGCAATAGCACGAGGTAAACAAAATATAGAAAATTAATTAATTAAAATACTTTGGTTAGAATTTTCTTACTCGGACTAATATCAATTTCGAGTGTGTCTTTACTTTCAATCTCGTGTGCTAATTCCAATGCCTTAGGATGATGAAAACATTCGTTTCTCTATCCTATACCTTTTATCCTTTGCTCGCCTAATTGAGCCTGCATATATCTTGCTCCTTCTAGAGATGATAAGATGCTTTTACCTTTTCAAAGTAGAAGACCTCAGAAGAAGCAGGTTTATCATAGGTTCCCGAGTCAACTCTTCAATGTGATAGATCTTTGATATGCATGTGGCATACGGCACAATCTTTGGAATTCTTTTCATAAAAAAGGCAGAAAAGAAAGCCCACCTGATATGGAAAGCAAAGTGCCAGTCAAAGCAAGGCCAATGCCATTCAAATTAATGCTCATTTTTGAATGTTTTTGAATTTTACAATGTACATTTTGTATACTCAATGAACATTTTCTCCTTTTATAATCCCCCATGGAATCTGGTTGCAGAGAAATTCTTGAATGAGTTAAATTGCGAAACATACTTAGTTGAAGTTTTATATTGTTCGACAGCGCGACGGTATCACCAGAAGTTGACACCTTCCTCATATAACAATCGTGTCCTTTGAAGACTATTCAGAAGGTCCCAAGATAGGTTGACAAAGATGCAATGATCACCAATGTCAAACCCACCTCATATATCTTCTAAGCCAAATAATAGTCTTCCTTGGTCCCAAATCCTAACCTACGTTACAACCCGTGAAGTCTTTTCGTTAAGGCGCTTAAGTTAACGTCGAGTTAAAGATGACTATAAGCATCACTCTCAAAGGTACTAGCAAGATTATTTCTCTCTCATTTTTGCAGGGTTTTGACTTGTAAACTCGGAGCAATTAATGAAGACTTTTTTTCTCAATGGCCTTAGCTCAAAAGAGTCCCTTTTAGTAAGCCTTTGACTAAGCCTACATTATGGTTCCTAATCAAACCTCCAGATCGACTCGATCGTACCATTGTGAGGTTACTCAGACTTTGTTGAATGCGATGATGGTAAGATTGAGTGATTTCTGTTCGATCCTGCAATCAGGAAAACAGTCCTTTCTCGAGAATGGAGAAAGCCTTTTCAAACTGAAGTCCCCCATTCATATTACATTCGAGGTAATTCATACTATGATAAACCTCCTGGATGGAATGGTAATGCAAACTTAATAGAATGTTGTGCATAATCCACATTTTGGTTGATTGCATCTGAGTTTATTACATAGACGCTTCTAATCATTGCGAGACTTAGCTGAATAGCTTTGGCATAAACCGATTAACTCATTGATGAAATGTTTGGCATATGTTTACCTCTACCTGCCTACAGGTAACACATTCATGATATTCGAGTTACCTTCCAAGGTCTCGAAATTCATCGCGATCAATGATATGAACAAGCCCAGTCGTCGATAATCACCAGGCGTTTTCTTCCAATCCTCAGGTACGTAAATATCTTCACCTTGAACCTTTTAAGAGGATGAATTCTGACAATTGTCGGAATGCTCGATTTCCATTGCGGCACATACAAGGTATTCACCTTCTTCATGAAGCATGATTCGTCTCCAAATAGAAATATTCGGATATTTTGAAATCGGCCCTCTTTGGCTTGCTCCTAGAGCACAGGAGAATATTCTGAGCTTAAGCTTCTGCAGGATTTCTGGTCTCCCCAGATCCCAGGATGGCACGGTCATAGTAGGATAATTTGGATTTGAGCTTCTGTAGAATTTCTGGTCTTCCCAGATCCAGAATCCGCCTTCATGGTAAGTTCAATCGGGTTTGAGATTCTGTAGGATTTCTGATCTCCCCAGATCCTAGAAAGGCACCCTTCAAGGTAAGTAAATTGGGTTTTGAGCTTCTGCAGGATTTCTTGATCTCCCCAGATCCCAGAATAGCACCCTTCAAGGTAAGTTAAATTGGGTTTGAGCTTCTGCAGGATTTCTAGTTCCCTAGATCCCAGATGGGCACCCAAAAATCATTTTTTCAGACAATACCACTTCTGTTATCCAAAAAAGGTGACATTTAGGAATATCGTTGGTGAATTCTAATATAGGATGTCCATTTTCAAGGCCTAAGTTGCAGACACCGCATAGACGGGCCCTTCTTGTAAGACATACCGTCCTAGAGCCCTTCCATTGAAACCCCAATACGGAACGGTCCATTTTGCAAGTCCTGAATTGGCAGGCCCACACCACTGACTGAGCCCTTTAGTAGGTATGCTGTCTCTGGAGCCCTTCCAGTGGAAACCCCAATACGGAACGGTCCCTTTTCCAAAGTCCTTCATATAGGCACCAAGTCCTTTTTACAGGCATCAAAGTCCTTCATAAAGGCACAAAGTCCTTTTCTACAAGCACAAAGTCCTTCCTACAGCACAAAGTCCTTCTTACAGAACTCATTCGGCAAATCCCGCATCGGATGACCTTCCCAGTCCTTTCTACAGACAGACCAAGTTCCTTCTTACAGGTCAAGTCCTTCTTACAATGCATTTTCTTCAGTGAACCCGATGTCGGGTAAACCGCCGCTCAGTAGTCCCTTCATCAGGATTCTATCATGGTATGACTCACTATATGGGTTAAAATGCGGCGAGTCCTCTAATAGGATAGATCACCACTAGAGTCTTTTCATCAGGAACTCTGCTATGGATTAACCTACCATACGGGTCAAAATGCAGACGAATCCTTTAAGTAGGATAGATCGCTACTAGAGTCTTTTCATTAGGAACTCTGTCATTGGTTGACCTACCATACTGGTCAAATCTTACCTCTCCGAAGTATCCTTAGAATGAATCTTTGGGTGCCCGTTCAAAAGCATTCGTGTCAGGCAACAGCCGTACGATGGGCAGATAAGCGCCAGGTAAGCTCTCCTCTCGGCTCTCCCTCACTTCATAAGAGCCTCCTCAAGCCGGGTCTAGGTCAAACTTACCACAGATTAGGTATTAGAGATCAAATGTCACAACCTCTTATCTTGAGTAGATTAGGATTCAGGTGTCTCTCATCTTTGAAATGAACCTCTACCAAGCTTCCTTTCAAAGAGGGGCAGCTGTTTGACACCTGATTTTTAATCACATTTTCTCTTTAAAAAATTATAAAAATTCATAAAAATTCACAAATTAAAAATCAACTTTGGGGCTTGGCCAAGCATAGGAAACATCTTTCGAAGATTTTAATGGTTAGGATCGTTACCTGATTGACGGATTTGATTGCTGAATTCGGACCTCGTGTCACCTTATGGATCAAGATTGCGGCTCGAACGACGGGGATGAATCGTGACTTATGTTGATCGGTAGAGAAATTGGTGATGGTAACCAAATTTAAACTCCCACCATCTTCAGACCTTCGTTTGGAAAGAATTCTCTCTCTTTTTGTTTTTTCTTTCCTCTCTAATTTTTCTTCAATCTCCTAAAACTCTCTCAAACATTTCAAATTTTTCTCCAAAAAAAAATCTCCAAGCTCTCTTCTTCGTCCTTTTATAGTCCACTCATTTATCTCCATTCTAATATCTCCACTAACTCTATCTCCTATTCTAATTTCTCCACTAACTCTTCTTCATCTTCATCTTCCCTTCTCCATCTCTATCTCACATTCGAATTTCTCCACTAACTCTTCTTCATCTTCATCTTCCCTTCTCCATATCTATCTCCCATTCTAATTCCTCCACTAACTCTTCTTCATCTCCATTTTCCCTTCTCTATTCTCATCTTATTTTCTCCATCCATTCTTCTCCATCTTCCCTTTATTCTAATATTATTTTCTCCATCTATTCTCTCCATCTTCCCTTCTCTATTCTAATTTCTCCACTAACTCTTCTTTTGTTTATTTACAAAATAATCCCTCAAGTATTAGGTATTTGCACACTAGTCCTTGAGATTTTAATGCAAAATTCAACTAAGTCCCTTTTACAAAATTGAGTCATTCTGGGTACATTGGCCAAGATGAAAATTTAAACTATTAGATGATAGTGTCACAACTCCTAAAAGTGGAAAATAAAAATAAAAATAAAATGACTTGAATTGGATTTTTTTAGGGCCTATTCGAGATTATGCTCGTGAAGGAACATATGACCTCGAATTGTATTTTTTGAATTTGTGATGGCCAACATGAAAAGGGATTTAAAATAAAAATATTGACTATTTTTGTGTATTTTTGTGGCCTCAAATGTTATTTTGCAGAATTTTTAAGTATTTTTTTTTTTTTTAAAAAATTAAAAAATACGAAAAATATGAAAAATCATTTTTTGTTCAAAATTGGTTCCTTAGACTTGGCAAAGGCTTCCAAAGTTGATTTTTCAATTTTCTCATTTTTTCTTGATTTTCGATGAATTTTCGAAAATAAAAAAAATGGTGAAAAGTACTAAAAATATGAAAAATCATTTTTTATTCAAAGATACCTAGGCTTGGCCAAGCTCCCCAAAGTTGATTGTTTAATTTTGTGAATTTTTATGGATTTTTTTATTAATTTTTTAAAGGAAAAATGTGATTAAAAATCAGGTGTCAACAGCTACCCCTCTTTGAAAGGAAGCTTGGTAGAGGTTCATTTCAAAGACGAGATGACACTTGAATCCTAATTGACTCGAGATAAGAGTTGTGACATTTGACCTCCAACACCTCTCTGTGTAAGTTCTAACCTGGACCCGGCCTGAGGAGACTCTTATGAAGTGAGGGAGAGATTGAGAGGAGAGCTTACCTGGCGCTTATCTGCCCGTCGTACGGCTGTTGCCTGACATGAATGCTCTTTGAACAGGCACCCAAAGATTCATTTTAAGGATACTTCGGAGAGGTTAAGATTTGACCCGTATGGTAGGTCAACCCATGGCAGAGTTCCCAATGAAAGGACTCTAGTAGCGATCTATCCTACTTAAAGGATTTGCCTGCATTTTGACCCGTATGGTAGGTTAACCCATAGCAGAGTTCCTAATGAAAAGACTCTAGTAGCGATCTATCCTATTTAGAGGACTCGCTTGCATTTTGACCCGTATGGTGGGTCATACCATAATAGAATCCTGATGAAGGGATTCTACTAAGCGGTTACTCGACGTCGGGTTTACCGAAGAAAATACCTGTAAGAAGGACTTTGTGCCTGTAAAAAGGACTTGAGAATGGTTCACCCGATGCGGGATTGCCAAAGGAGTGCTGTAAGAAGGACTTTGTGCCTGTAGGAAGGACTTTTGTGCTTGTAAGAAAGACTTTGTGCCTATATGAGGGACTTGATGCGTGTAGAAAGGATTTGGTGTCTATAGGAAGGACTTTTGAAAACGGACCGTTCCGTATTGGGGTTTCCAATGGAAGGGCTCCAGAGACAGCATACCCTACTAAGGGCTCAGGACTTGAAAATGGATCGTTTCCGTATTAAGGTTTCCAATGGAAGGGCTCCAGAGACGGCATGTCTTACAAGAAGGACTCGTCTATGTGGTGCCTGCAACTTAGGTCTTGAAATGGATCATCCTGTATTATAATTCTCCAATGTTTACCTAAATGTCACCTTTTTTGGATAGACAGAAGAGGTATTGTCTTGGAAAAATGATTTTTGGGTGCCAATCTGGGATTTGGAGAAACCAGAAATCCTGCAGAATCTCAAACCCAATTTAACTTACCTTGAAGGGTGCCATTCTGGGATCGGGGGAGACTAGGAATCCTATAGAAGCTCAAACCCAATTTAACTTACCTTGAAGGGTGCCATTCTGGGATTTGGGAGACCAGGAATCCTGCAGAAGCTCAAATCCGATTTAACTTACCATAAAGGGCGGCATTCTGGAATTTGGGAAGACCAGAAATTCTGCAAAGCTCAAATCCAAATTATCTTACTATGACACGTGCCATCCTAGGATCTAGGAAGACCAGAAATCCTGCAGAAGCTTAAGCTCAGATTATATTCTCCTGTTGCTCTAGGAGCAAGCCAAAGAGGCCGAGATTAAAATATCTCGAATATTTCTATTTTCGAGACGAATCATGCTTTATTAAAGAAGGTGAATACCTGTATGTGCCGCAATGGAATCGAGCACTCCGACAATTGTCAGAATTCATTCTCTTGAAAGGTTTAGGTTGAAGATATACGTACCTGAGGATTTGGAAGAAACGTCTGGTGGTTTCTCGACGACTAGGCTTGTTCATTCATTGATCGCTGAATGAATTTCGAGACCTTAGAAGGTAACTCGAATATCGGGAATGTGTTACCTGTCAGGCAATGTTAGAGGTAACATATGCAAGCATCTTCATCAATGAGTTCATCCGTTCATGCAAAGCTATTCAGCTAAGTTTGCAATGATTAGAAGCAGTCTATGTAATAACTCATGATGTAATCAACCAAAATGTGGATTATGCACAACTATTCTGTTAAGTTTGCATTACCAATTTTGTTCCAGGAGGTTATCATAGTATGAATACCTCGAATGTAATCTGAATGGGGGACTTCAGTCTAAAAAAGGCTTTCTCTTACTCTCGAGAAAGGCTGTTTATCTTGATTGCAGGATCGAACAGAAATCACTCAATCTTACCATCATCACATTCAGCAAGGGTCTGAGTAACCTTGGAATTGGTACGATCGAGTCGATCTGGAGGTTTGATTAGGACCATAATATAGGCTGGGTCAAAGGTTTACCAAATGGGACTCTTTTGAGCCAAGGCCATTAAGAAAAAGTCTTCATTAACTGCGCCGGGTTTACAAGTCAAGAGCCCTGCAAAAATGAGATAGAAATAGTCTTGCTTGTACCTTTTCGAGTGATGCTTAAATTATTTAACTCTACGTTAACTCAAGCGCCTTAAACAGAAAAGACTTTCATGGGTTGTAACGTAGGTTGGGATTGGGGAGCAAAGAAGGCTTTTTTTGGCTCAGAAGATATATGAGGTGGGTTTGACGTCGGTGATCATTGCATCTTTACCACCAGTCTCGGTCTTCTAGAATAGTATTCAAAGGATACGATCGTTATATGAGTAAGGTGTCAACTTCTGGTGATACCGTTACCGCTCTTGAACGGTATAAAACTTCAATTGGTATATTTTGCAATTTGACTTCTTCGAAGAGTTTTCTTTTGTAACCAGATTCCATTGGGGATTTATAAAAGGAGACACTATATTTTCATTGAGTCTCCAAAGGCATTCAAAATGAACATTGATTTGAATGGGCATTGGCCTTGATTTTAACTGGCGTTTTGCTTTTTCATGCCCGGGACTGGCCTTTTTTTTAAGACTGTGCCGTTATACACACGTATGTCAAAGATCACACTTGAAGAGTTGACTTGAGAACTCTATGTAGACCCACTTCTTCTAAGTTCTTCTGTTTGAGGTGGTGTCATTTTCATCTTGGAATGGGCATGGGTTTTAAGAAACGAACATGCAGGCTCAATTGGGCGATGCAAAAGATAAAAGTGTATCGGATTGAGAAACAAATGCTTTTCGTCATCCTAAGGCACTTGAATTAGCGCACAAGGTTGAAAGCTACGACACACTCGAATTGATGTTAGTCCGAGCAAGAAAATTTCTAAACATTTACCTCGTGCTATTGCTGGAACTACCTCCATTTGGCCCCAATGTAGGGGTGGTTCTTAACAGGGGTTACGAAATGAAACCGCCGCTCAAATGGGTTGTCTATGGTCACCTGTAGTGTTTAAGGATAGAGAAATGAACTCCTCCTTCCTTTCAGCTATCATACCTTTTGCGAGAAAATTCATTGCCTTGGGAAAATGCGGAACCTATTTAGCACACAACTCACTGTGGATATAGGATGTGTATGGAAATGGGTCACCTTTCATCATTCTGTCATGCCCCATTCTACACATTCATGCATCATGTGCAGTTTATGCTCCAAGTCAGAATTGACAAATTAAACATGCAAAATAGTCATGCATAAATCATGGAATATGCAAACACAATGTAGATATGGCAATTTTTAGCATCACGCGTATTTACACAATGGAAGGAAATTTTCAAGCATGTGAGAATTTGAATTGCCCCTGAAAATGTGGGCGAACCGATTAAATTGAGAGTCTACTCCTTAAGTCGAGGAGTGGCTCGTCTTTGACTTTGCTCCTGCATAACGAAATGTATGGGTGAAGTGAAGCATTTGGGCCTTTTCAATGTTAACAACCGCCATGGTCGTCAGTCGAATGCCCCTACAAGAAAGAAAACAAAAAGGTTACCCTTGAAACCAGACAAGTTAAAGAAGACATACTCTCATTTTCACTTCAAGGTTTGCCACCAATTCGCCCCATTTTCATCAGATGATCATAATTTTGCCCCCTTGGGGCTGTCTCTTCGACATGTTAAATGTCAGTATAAGCATTTCCTGTCAAAAGAAAAGGAGACATGTTAGCCGGTATTGGAAGGGATAAACTGAAATGATACTGATTTACCATTCATCTCGGATGCCTTGTACTGCCTCTTTACCAGCTTCGCTGAGTTGAGCTTCCCTCGACTTTCGTTGGATATTTAACCATTAGGGCCAAGGTTGTGGCAAAGTATTGACTCCGGTCTCGTTCATCGAGTATTCTTGTTTCTATCTGCAAAAAGGAATGTGCAAAAATTGTTTTATTCCTTTACAATATTTACAATACTCCCAGCCTTGGGGATCGAACTCGGAACATTCGGACCACTGTCATCCCCCATTCCATCTGGTCCACAAGACCATAGGTGTCCATGGGGATCTCTTTTAAGGGGTTAATCTTTGAGATGACGTGATCTCGTTGCATTGGGTTGGGCAATTCCACGTCACGGTATTTCTCAAGGTAATTTATAATCCCTCTTAAAATGAAATAAATTAATTCTGAATTGAGATGATTATGGGTAAATTGGAATGATACAAAATACCCATCTTTGGGCCCGCGTGGCTTTTACTTGCGATTTCCTTATTTGAAATTATTCATCCAGTGGCCATATCCACAAATTGATTCGTCCCCAGTTTTGCTCAACAAGAGGACTTCGCATTCGGGTATGACTGGGTTCTCGGGTCAGTTTGCAAATTCCTGAGAATAGAAGGGGTTCAATTTAAGCCTGGAGCAATTGAGGATAAATTAAAACGATACGGATTTACCCTTCGAGTTTTCGCGGACTTTAGTCATAATTAATTCGTCGCGAGTTTGACGCAGTGTCGGATCCAAGCATTAAATAGGAGAAAGGGAACATTAGTACTTTCTGCTCCTGAATTAAAGATAAACATCTATAAAAACAGGAAATATCCCACGCAGGGGAACGAAATACATGTACTCGTTCAGAATCGGTTCTGCTTCCTTTGTGGACTCTCTAGTGATCAGTTGGCTTCATTCCAGATCAGGTACGCATCGGTCATGTTGAAGGACTCGTGATCACTGATTACGAAATACAGGCTGCGTACGCACATTAGAGCCCCGATGCTTTATCAACATCGAACTGGTTGATCATGGCGGAAAGCTCGTCGTCAATACCACTTGCTTGGTGGTGATACATCCCTTCTTTCTCGAGAGGTATCAATGCTGACCCCATAGGATCGGTCTTTTCTTACCTTCCTCCAACAGAACTTGGTCCTATTATGAACTGACCTAACTCATCTCTTAAACGGGTATTTTCGATCCTCAGATACTGCCTTTCGTCGAGAGCGAGGTGGCTATTGCAGTTGGGGCAGGTGGCGGAGTCAAAAGCTTCCTTATACCTCTTGTTCTCTACTCGGAGTTTTTCATTTTCAGCTCTTAGAAACTCAACTTCATGGCGCTCATGTTGAGTCCTTACCCGGGTTCACCTATTTTGAAACCAAAACTTGATTTGCATAGGGTTTAGCCCTAATTCTTGGCTCAATTCCATTCTTTGTCTGTCATCTGGCATAGGGCACCCCGTGAAGAAATCTTCAAGCCTTTGAACCTGATGCTCGGTGTGACGCCGGCAACGCTTCCTTTGACCCTAGTTGTTGTTGTCCTTATCTCTATCGAGATCTTGGATGTCATTGGCGGAAGGGCCAGGCTCCATGGTATGAATTCCAAACATGGTCTCGAACTCTTCATCTCCCATATTTAGCAAGTAACGATAGCTCTCAAGTGTGTTGAGTTGAAACATCCTCGATTAGTTAATGATTTCTTAAGGTTTGCTACCTCTTCTTATGTTTTCATTTTCTCTAAATTTCCTGAGCGACCGTGTATGCTTTAAAACTCTCTTCTGAGTATGGATGAAGATTACCAGGAGGACATCTCTTTTTAAAATTTGGCGTGGGTTTAGATACTGTATTGCTTCTCCCGAGAGTTCTATCTTTCTCAACCTTTTTACCGTATCTCTGGCTTAGCTCGTCTTTTTTCATCTTTTCATGGTAGGGGGGGCCCCCCGTCATTATCTCTCCCGCTTATCTCCACCGTTGATTTTGCTGGTGCATTCTCCCATCTTTCTACGAATGGAGACAAATTACTACTCTCTTTTCTGCTAAAGTTTTGCTTATCTCCCACTCAGGTCATCTTTTTCTTCTTCTTTTTCAAAGCGGTGACATCACCGCAAACTTTTTTGCGAAGATTTTGAATTCGCTTGGCTCGAGATTGCAGACTAACAGGGATTCGAGCCAACAGAGGTGACACCGAAAGGGAATGGCAGGTAGGAAAATCTGTCCAATAGATATTGCCACCATGAAGTCAATATTTAACGCGAAACGGATTATCACCTTCGCATTCCAATCGTCTGCTTTCGTATTCTATTCGTCGGCCTTGATTCTCTCCTCTATCATTTTAATGATAATGGCCAATCTTCCTATGCACATCTTCCCTGCTGAAGTTATGTTCAAATGGAAAAGGTTTTATCACCTTCTGGGCCGAAGCTATATTTATATAGCCCATCATCCGAGAGTAAGCCGAGATCCTCGGTCTATTCAGGGAAGTAAATGCCTCTTCGATCGAAGGAACCAACTTGGAGAGGGAATACAGGGCGTTCCCACACGTCTTCATCAACTTTCTAGAGGCCTGTTAGAACACCTACGAAATAGTCACCTTAGCCCGCATCGTGAAAGCTCGCTACCAGGATCGATCTGAATGCCTGGAATTTACAGAACACTCGGTTGCCCGGTACAAGAAGGCCATCAAGTCTGCTGATGAACGGGTCTCGCTGTTGGTTCACGAGAGAGAGAAACTGGTGGAGGCTTAGCTTTGAACCGGACGTACTTTGAGCATGATCCGAGTGATATTGTGATGAAGTTCAGATGTAAGTGGCTGGAGGAGAGGCTCGATAATCTAACGGTGGATATAGCTTTCGAGAGAGACTCGATCGAGAATTTGAAATTCGCCGTTGAACATCATGAGGTTAATGCAGCCAGGCACAAGGAGAAATGTACCCGCCTGTTCTTCAAGCTTGCCGATCTCGAATCCCAAGTCGCTCAGTGCAAGCAGAACATTAACTTCATGGAAAGTCAGTTGAGCTCTTTTGTGATGCTTATTAGCGCTCAATTTGATTTTACTTTTTCTCCTCAGTGAGCTGCTGTAATACTCCTTGATGAATGGAATGAGAGAAAAACTTCACATGTTTTGTACTTTTATTTTCCTGCCATCTCTTCTTCCGCATGATAGAACGATTTGAGGTACAGAAGACGTCGAAGCC
>JAGVVM010020556.1:0-11600 GCA_019149425.1 Psidium friedrichsthalianum
CCCCACCGTTTTGCGCCTATATTGGCTCACAATCATATTGCCTGTCCGTCAGTTGTATGAACTCAGTCATCTTTCTATCCTTAACGCAATCAGAGAGGTACTGGTTGTTAAAAGCCTCTGTAAAACGATCCCATGCAACCTCAGTACCTTCTGAAATACTATGCCTTTAGTGGCCCTCCACCAGTATTTGGCATTTCCCGCAAGTTGATGCTCCATCAAGGTAAGTCGATCAGTATCATTACAGTTCAATAATCCGAACAATTCTTCCATTTCCTCCAACCACTTTCAGCTTCCTCCGGGTTTCCCATTCCAGTGAATCTAGGTGGTTTCAGTTTGAGAAAATGCTCCACCAATCCTTGTATGCTACGTTCTCCAACTGCAAGATTAACTCTTGCTTGCTGTTGAGCCTGTTGTTCAGTAAAGTCCAACATTCGTCAGCACCTCCAAGATTCCATCAATCCTTGGATCCCCAGGGCTCGCTCCTGGCGAAGGTGCTCCTGACCTCGGCATCTTGCTGTTTTACTGCACATGGACCATTACTTGTCATTTCTTTTCTCATAAGCCTCCATCCAAGACTTCATGACCACAGCAGCAAATAGAACGATATAAAGTAACATACTCAAACCTGGTAAGTTACTTGCATCCCAATGAGTAGCTAACGTTTCACTAATAGCTGGTATAAATGGGCTATCATCCCATTTATCCAAACCAAACAGTCATATGCATTAGAGTCTTAAACATTTTCGTGCCCTAACTCTCCACTCTAGCGCACCTTATCACTCCAGGTTATCTGGCTCTGATACCAAGATAGTGCTGTAGCATCCTCGCTCTCCGATGCTACTGCTAGAGCAGTGACGTCCCAGATCGTTACGTCTAATGGAAAATATTATCCTATTAAATATTCTTACGCAGCGGAAACTCATGAGTTTGTTATTATTATTATTATTTTTTATACTTAATAAACCAGACTCAAGTAATACCATAAGCATTGGTTGCACTCAATTTATTTATATATAAGGATTCAAACAGGACCAGTTGAGTTACTATATGCATGGGAATGTGAAGCTGGGATCACCTACGCTCCGCCTATACACAAAAGCACATCCCCTGATTCCGATCATAAGTTAAAATGTCGTATTTCCTGCTCCTCAGGTACGGACTTCCAAAAATGCCTCTACTCTCCCGATCTCACCTAGGCTGTCGGGTCAGGTGCATCGCCTCCCTGGCCTCCTCCATCAGGGCCAACGTCACCACCGTTATCGTTCTCATCATCTGGGTCGAACAAGGCCTGGGGTATCGGTCCTTCTTGCGAACCGTCCAGGTTAAGGAACAGGGCAACGTACGTCAACTGCAAGTGGGGCATACCCATGCCCACATCTATGGTGATAGTAGTAATAATACGGGTAACGATAACGTCCGGGACGCTAGGGAATTCGAAGTCCTGGCTCTCAGCCTCCAAGACAATGGGAAGTCCATAACGTGCTCCAGGCGGAATCGGGATTGAGCCCATGTCTATCAGTCTAAAACCACAAAGACCACCAGTGTTAGCACCCATAGCGAGTAATCTCAATCACTCTAACGCTCGCTTGATTCACTATAACGCTCCAATCCATAATATGTAGACCAAATAATTCTCAAACCAAGGTAATAAACAGATTATCCAAACGTAGAATAATGCTTTATTAATTCCATAAAATGCACATGAAATGAATGCATGTACTCCCATGCATATTTCCATCTTTATTGCACCCGAGTCCAATTTCCGACTCGTCAACTTTGTATTCCGGCTTTACCTCCATCCCTCATGACAATTCCCCGCCATGAGTTTTCCTCACTCCGAGGCTTCGCGTTATATACCACGCGGTCCACTTGGCGCCACCAACCAAGGCATCCCGTCTCCCTCGGGGAATTAATCAATTGTTTTTTTTTTGTGGCCCTCAACCCCTTTCACCATATGTATGCAATGCAATGTAATGCTTATATGTCCGATGCATTTTCTACAAATTTCCCAGTATCATATAATACATCTATGCCATCAAGCGAGCCAAGTTCAATAAAAATACGTGTCCTGACCGTACTACTTGACGAGTCCGAACGTGCTCGCATTTATGAACCACATACATCCGTGTTGTATTAACTTACTACAAAAATATAAAACTGGTTCTTGAGGCCTATATAATTAATAATTATAAATATAACAGCCCATTAACTCACAATTGGCTCCACCGTGCATCATCTTGTTAACTTCACCCAATTTCAATTTTACCTACATGCCATTGACACTATTCTGGAGCATCTACGACTGAGGTCCCGTCATCATCATTTTTTTTTTATTATATATACCATGTCCAATTCAGCAAACTTTCCTCCTCACAACAACCCATTTCAAAGGCACGGTTCTGTTTCAATATAAATTGATATCTCTCAACGGTGTTTCCTAAGATCTTCAATTTCTACATTCTACCACAAACAACAACGCAACAGCAGTAATTTAAATAGAATACGGACGGCATTCGGCTATAAGTTTTCATTTATTCATAAACAAATTTGACTCTCGACTTCGAGATAGCGACCTCAACTATATATACCTTCTTCGTCAACGACCTCCGAGAACCACTATGTCTAACTCGAATCAACTCTTTACTTTGCCGATCGTTAACTAAAAATTTTGCGATACCGTGAGGCAAGGGAGGGCGAGAGAGATAAGTTTACTCGCCTCGTGGTCGATGACGAAATGGCGAGGTTGCTTGGACTCTGGCGAATGTGGATGACTGCTCGGTGATGGCGTTAGTAGAGCTGAACCGAGTCTTTCTTCAACTTGGCCGAAAGACTTCTTGGAGTGCCTTCTTGCAAGAGTGAAAGAATGGGAGGGATTTTCTTTCTTTTAGTCTCCACCAGCGGATTGCACGAAGGGGTCAAGCAATGATGGCCATCCTCTTTTTCCTTTAACTTTTAATCGCAAGTTTAATGAAGTGGAGGAGGAATAAAACAGGTGGCAAGTTTTTCTGATGCAGTTTTACCATGCATTTTAACACGACAACACTTTCTCCTCCTCCAAGCATGCACGTAGCACACACAATCTCTCAATTTCCTCTTTCATTCCCAAGGCTGCTTCCACTTTCTTTAAAATTGCGCCCGCCCATCTACCAGAAAAATTTGCTGTTGTTCTCTCTCTCTCTCTCTCTCTCTCCCTCTAATACCCTCCTAATGCCACGCATAACTTGGGTGCAGCGTGAGTCATGCATTGAAATTAGCCATTTGTCCTTTTGTCCAATTTTTTTTTTCCAGTGCATATCCAACCTCAATTTCTACTGTCCTTAATTCTCTGCAATGTCGCGTGACGTTGCTCGATCGTGATCCAAATATTACGGATTCACAAGATCATCAAAGGTCACTCTTCATTAATTCAAATTCTATTGGCGAAATATGCAGCAATTCAATTATTCAAGAAATATGTTATTACATATTTCTTTTTAAGGACATCATTCCTTACGTCTCGCACCGCGAATTCCTTTCGCGATTTTTTTCTATTCTCGGATACGACTAATCCATCATGTCGTCCCTTGTTCAATTGAAACTCAGAACCATAAGTCTTGACTTTAATAATTCGCCACATTATGTTACGTATTCTCGGCACTTGAGGCTACGTGTCTCCATGCCCAATAAACGAAATTCTCAAAAACAATCCTTGAATTGTCCGTCCGTTAAGGCGTGACGTCGTACCACGTACGATAAGTCGCACCATTTGTAACTCATCGCGAATGCATTCCACGATATATCCAGAATGGTCTTCATAAAAAAATGGACATTTTACTTGCTACGTGGACTTTTTCGTAACATGTCGGATATTCGGTTCCGATCGAATATTTATTTTTTAAAAGGTAGTAATTGTCTCAATTGTGACCTACGTTAGCAGCAGTCACATATTACATTAACATATTTTCAGGAGGCAGTTTTCAGGATGCCACACAACTCAAGCAACCTTGCCCGAACCAGGGGATCATGAAGAAGAAGAATCCATAAAACAGATTACCTGCCAGTGCCCCCAGTTCGCAATCAAGGGGACCTTCAGCCACGATGGGCAGGAAACGTCGTCTTGGTGATCAAACTAGATGACAAGGTTCCTGCAATCTATGCATTGGGATTTCGATGAGAGTGCATAAATCAAGAGTAAAGCGGTATTGTTCCAATTTATTCTGGACATGAAATATATGCTAACTTCTCATTTTAACCTTGACAGGGTCTCAACACCACAATGGAGAGGTTACAGATTCTCACAATTTATGCGATTGTATTCGGATTGGAACGCATAATCAAGGGTGAAGTTGTATTGTTCCAGTTTACTTCAAAATGGAAGACATACACTAACACACTCCTTTTTACTTTCATAGGGGGTCTTCTGCCGCGACAGGCAGGTAAGTATCCATTTCCTAATATTCTAAAATTTTCAAAATCATAAAAAATTCAGAAAATCGATAATGTTTTCAAATAACATTTAAACATTCAATAAGCCCACGTCTTGAAGAAAATATCCGGCTGAGAACCTCATTCGTATCATGATTCAAAAAGTTTTGAAGTTATCCAAATCATGTTTGAAACATACATCATGCATCATAATCCCCTATGGAGATCGAGTTTTGATGAAATTGAAATGAATGTCCAAATAAGGGCGTTTAAGATTTATCAATTGGAGTACCTCAAATGATGAGAGGCAAACCATACCCAAACACGTCCTTGAGTGGTCAATGGAGACCTTTACTTAGAGACG
The DNA here is from genome assembly GCA_019149425.1 of Psidium friedrichsthalianum. Lineage (NCBI taxonomy): Eukaryota > Viridiplantae > Streptophyta > Magnoliopsida > Myrtales > Myrtaceae > Psidium > Psidium friedrichsthalianum. The sequence goes on from JAGVVM010020556.1 coordinate 4,769, forward strand.
TAGGATTTATTTGCAGTGATTACATGGATTGAGATGACGAGAGGCGATTATTTCTCCATCCTAAACACTACAGGTGACCATTGACAAATCCTTTGAACGACGGTTTCATTTCTTTACCCATGTTAAAGAACCACCCCACATCGGGGCCAAACGAAGATTGTCCCAGCAACAGCATGAGGTAAATGGTTAGAAATTCTCTTGCTTGGACTAATATCAATCTTCGGGCGTGTCTTTGCATTTAATCTCATATGGTAATTCAAGTGCCTTAAAATGACGAAAAGCATTCATTTCTCTATCCCACACACTTTCATCCTTTGCATGCCCAATTGAGCCTGTATATTCGTTTCTTAAAACCCCGTTGGTGATCACTATCTATTCCAAGATGAAGACGACACCATCTCCAAGCAGAGGAACTCAGAAGAATCGGCTCTACATGGAATTCTTGGATTAACTTTTCAAGTACGCTGGATTTTCATTCACATGTATACTGGTTATAATCTTCGAAAATTCTGTTGAAAAAAAAAAGAAAAAAAAGAGAAGAGCAAAAGGCGGGACTAAACTAAAAAAAAGAAAAGGAAAGAAAAAAGGAGAGGAACAGAAAAAGCCAATCCCAGGCATTAAAAGAGCAAAGTGCCGATCAAAAGCAAGGCCAATGCCCATTTGCAAATTTCTTCAAAATTTCATACATCCGTTTTGCAGACTCAGCTTAAAAATGTTTGCATGTCATTTCTCTTATAAATCCCCATTGGGATCTGGTTGTAAAAGAAAATTCTCCGTATGGATCAAGTTGCGAAATATATCCCTCCCCAAGCAACGACATCAGCAGAAGTTCGCACTATCCTCACACAACGATGGTGTCCCTAGAAGACTATCCCAGAAGACCAACATGAGTGACAAATCTGTAGTGATCACCAATATCAAACCCTCCTCATATATTTTTTGAGCCAAAATCAGCTTTTTCTCCCTTGATCCCCAATCCTAACCTACGTTACAGCCCATAAAAGTCTTTTCAGATTAAGGCACTTGAGTTAACGTAGAGTTAAATGATTTTAAGAATCGCTTGAAGAAGTACAAGCAAGATTATTTCTATCTCATTTTGCAGGGTTCTTGACTTGTAAACCCGAAGCGGATGATGAAGATCTTTTGTTCATGAGCCTTGACTCATTTATGAGTCTCCCTTGCAATCTTTAACCAAGCCCAACATTACGATTCTCTGAAAGACCTTTCAGATCAATCAAATTGTATGCGCTGCGAATAATTCCGAAACCCTAGGCATAGGTTCGAGAGAAAATCCGAATGCTTCCTGAATGGAAATCAAAACCTTATTTGGAGAAATAGCGAGAAGCCCTCTTTGATGAGCGTATTTCAATTGATATCTTAAGCAAACTCTTTGGTAATTTCAGCTCATTTGATTCAAAACCTTCCTCGTAAGGAATTTTTGATCATGCTTGATATGTGACAAGAGGCTTTGGATAACCTCTGACATCACTTTACATTTTTTGAAAAATTCTGCATGGCAGATAGATGATAATCATAAGAGCATAACTCATTCCAAAAACTTGGAACATGCGAAATATCAGAAATCTTCTCACTCATTCACTTCAGTATGACGATTCGGGTTTGAGCTTCTGCAGGCTTTCTGATTCCATCCAGATCCCAGAATCGTACCCTCCTTGGTAAGATAATTCCGGTTTGAGCTTCTACAGGCTTTCTAGCTTCACCCAGATCTCAGAATGACACCCTCCTTGGTAAGACAATTCAGATCAAAGTTTCCATATGATTCTTGATTTCATAATCTCAGAATAATATCAAGACAAGATTTTCACATTCGAAGTCTTTTTCAAAGTTTAAACACCCCTCTGATTCGCGAAAGCGTTGTCACGGGTCTCCTTTTTAAAAGAATCACAAAGAGACGTCTAATTCGAGTTTGGAGCTGAACAGTTCACAACTCAAAAAGCATGATGACTTTGATAAATCTTTTTGTAAGTGTTCACAGGTTAGTAGCCGCGGAGCTGTCGGCACCAACCTTCAGCTTCAGAAGATTTAGTTTCCCCCTAAACCCTCCATGATAGGGATACGCCTCCAAGGTATCTCGAAGCACAGTTCGAGTCGGAGTCCAAAGCGCTCGCCACTCGCCGCTTAGAGATAAAGTGACCGCCTTTTCCGCGAGTGTGCGTCGGTTAGTAGCCTCGGAGCTTTCACCCTCCGGAATGGATAGCAGCCGGTAGCCTCAGAAAAGATTTAGTTTTCCCCAAACTATAACATCCCGAATTTCGGAGGTTTATAAGTTGAAATAAGTTGGATTTTGGGATTAGAATATAAATGTTGGACATCATCTTGAAAGGCTTGAAAATTAGCCAATTGGTTTCGGAGTGCCGAGAAAAAAGGGCAAAATTGGAAATTACCATCTCGCTCCCGTCTTGTGCTAAAATCTATGGTTAGAGAGTATTAGTAATTTTAGCGAGGCTAGAAAATTTGTTCGGTGGCATTCCGAGTTATTTTCCGATCGCGATTGAGCCTCGATCAGTCCCGATTGTGCCCGATCAGTCCCAAAATGGCACGAATTTTAAGAAATGTCTCATCAATCATTGTCAATCACATCAATCGACCATCGGTCGCCGTCGGTCAAACCTTTTGACCGGTCAACTGATGAATAGTGCCGGTCAACCGATGAATAGTACCCGCCAATAATTGAAGATATTTTTCTCTCTCTCTCTCTTCCATTATTAGCAGATTACTCTCTCTCTCCCCAGAAAATTTCGTGGCCCTCTCTCTCTCTTGGTTTTCTCTCTTGGTTTTGGCCGCCGGAAAACCGCCACTCGTTGTGCCGCTCGTTCGCTGCCCAAACGTCGTCAGTTTGAGACGCCCTTTTAACCTCATCTTCACCTATCTCTCTAGAAGTTCTCCACCAAAAATCAGCTCAAGATGAGCCCTGGAACCCCCTCAAACAGAGCCAAAACCGGACCCTGCACAGGCTGAATCCCAGTTTCTGCTGCCGACTTCAACTGGACGTCGACGGAAATCCGACCGTTGGATCGTCGCAATTTTTGGGTATGTTGTATTTCAATGTCTTGTGTTTCTATTACAACTTGAATCGCTTCGATCGGACGTCGTTTGACCCTTCAAATGTTCGTTTTCCTATCGGTCGACGAGTCTGTTTTCTGTTACCCGAAATTCGTGTTTGGCCCATGTTGACATATATTGATTCCAGCGACCTCTAGGACTCATTTCTAGGTTCAAATATTGATTCTTAGCATGTTTTCATTCTGGCCCAGCCCCTGCAAAGTTCGGTTCTTATTTGATTGTCGCGAATCGATGCCGAACTCAAAATCCGTCCGCTGTTGCGTGCTGTCCAGCGTGTATTCTTTGGCTTCTCAGCTTCAAATAGGTAAGTTTTACTTCTAAATCTTGAGTAGGATGTTAGATTATTCATGGATTGGCTCTAGGATGCGTTCCGGGGTGGATCGATTTAGAAAATATGACTGATTTGGTGATATTGTTGGAAATCGGTTCTGTGGAAAGGTTTAGTGCACTGATCGCACTTGGATTTATGCTGTCCATACTCTGATTTGGTTGGTCAAGGGTGTAGATAATGGCTCGAGCTAGTGTAGAAGTTGAAAGATAAGATTTTGGAGTGATTAGTGCGGGAATGGACCTAGTTAGCGAGTTGAGTTACTATTTGAGGTGCCCTAAGAGTTGTGCATGGGTTCGAAAGTAAAGTTCAAGGGCTGTCCACGAGAGTTTGAACTCTGATATTGAGGTGTCGTAGGCCCTTCTTGAAGGATTTGGGGTGAAAAGGACAAATAGGCAATTCCGGGACAATTGTGAGCGATAGCCAAAGTGATTGGCTTAGACATTATAATGAGGTGAGGATTTGTTATGGCTAAATCTATGATTAGAATTGCTTGACCTATTATATTGTGAATTGTACTCGACGGCGTTCGTATTGTTTTATTCACCCGAGCATGCCTGATTGAATATTTTGATAGAATTGTGAATTACATGCGTGCTTGGCTGTTAGGACATGAAAGTGGGTAAATTGCATGCTTAGGGTTCGATCTAAGAGTATCTGGTATCCTGAGCGAGATTTAGAAGGTGAACTTGCTGAGCCGTGTTAGCTCACCCCGTTTGGGGATTATCTTTTCAGATGTGTAGGTTTGGCATTGGATCGAATGATGGAGACGATGAAGACAATGGATGGTGCCATTAAGAAGAGGGCGAGTGTTGTTGGTCGTGCTTTTCCCTTGCTCAATTGTGGTCAGGGATATTGTATTGCTTCCGCTATTTGGATCGTTAGGTCGGCGACAGGTTCCTGGGATGTCGCGCGTTTATTATCGACCTTCGATCGTCGTGCAGATGTCGCGCGCTCGTGGAGATTCGGGGCGTGACATCCCCTGTTTTGGTATCAGAGCGGGTCAGTGGAGTGATAAGGAGTGACGATTTAGAGCAAGGATAGCTCGACCAGAAGTATATTCGAGGTTTGGAGCGATAAGGGTGTTGATCTACGGGATAGTCAAGTAGATCGACCCTAGGTGTTTGCTAACTTTGAGCAAGCCTTGTTTGCCACATAAATATGCCTATAATTGCTAGGCTTGAATCGTTTGATGCTGAGTGAATTGCAGTGGTTCTGCTAAGTTGCACGTGTAATTGGACTTGAAGTGAGAACCTAGGCCCTATTTTTGTGTACTGGCGATAGTTGCCTTGTGGCCACTTGTTGGACGAGAACTTTATCGATCAATGTATAGGCTTGATGATCTTTGTGCTTGATGGAACAGTATAGTGATCGATAATGTTAAGCCTAAGATATGGCATGATGTGAAGTGAATAGTATGTGAGAAACAGTGGGAACAATCATGCATTGCACGTGTTGATTGCATCAAAATTTGAAGTTTGAGAAATATACATGCATAGTTCATGACATTATTTTGTTGGACTTGATAAACCGTCGCTTGGTATGGGACAAACTGTACGGGATGCCTACAAACCGTAGTGAGACATGGTATGGGACGTGTTGAACGGGATCTTCTTAGTAGGTGCCTGACTTGGGGACGAACTAGGCGAAAGCTGGTGGGCCTGTAACGACCCGGTCTGACGAGGGCGAGGAGTGATCGCCGGAGCTAGAGAGAGCTCGGACAAGGTGCGGCTCCTGGCAGGCTTCTAAGATGGCGATGGGGGCAGGAATGAACCAAGTCACGCATTGAAAAGTGGGTCTAGGCGTTGTGCGAAGTCTGACTTATTTTGAAAGATACATTGCATTAAAGTGATTTTCAAAAAAAAAAAGTTTTAGAAAAAATGCATAGCATTGCACATAAGAATTGGAATGGTGGATGAAAGTCAAAGTGGATTGAGATGCCTTAATTGAGAAATGCCTGAATGCCTTGTGGATGTTGGTGAAAGTCGAGAATTTGTTGTGTACCTCCGTCGTGATCGGAGAGGACCCCTGTTGTGTGATCAGGGAGGATTTGTGATGAGACCCACACGAGCGAGTCGGCGAGTGATCCGATCGTATCGTGGTGGGGTGTGAATTACATGAAATGTGTTTGAATGACCGTAACCAACAGAATTCTGGCATGGCATGTGATTCTGGCATCGAGAATTGGCAAGATGAGATATGTACAATATGAGTCATAAGGAATGACCTGCCTGAATGTATACTGGACGTGGTAAGTCCATTGAGTGATGTCATGTGGATTGACGAGTATGAGAAGCGAACTTGAGACGTTCATGGAGTGATCATAAGCGAGGGGCCTAATAATATCGCCAAATAGATTTATGATCAGTGAGGTGGGTGATGACCCTGAGAATGATTAAGATTGCAAGATATGTCAATTAAGGAGGACAAGTGATCAGAGTACGCAGCAAAAGCGTAAATAGGCCACATAGTTGAGTGAGATAATGACTGTAAGGATTTTGCTTTTGCTAAGGAGGAAGTAAGAGTCAAGTTTCGAGGACGAAACTTCTTAAGGAGGGGAGATTTGTAACATCCCGAATTTCGGAGGTTTATAAGTTGAAATAAGTTGGATTTTGGGATTAGAATATAAATGTTGGACATCATCTTGAAAGGCTTGAAAATTAGCCAATTGGTTTCGGAGTGCCGAGAAAAAAGGGCAAAATTGGAAATTACCATCTCGCTCCCGTCTTGTGCTAAAATCTATGGTTAGAGAGTATTAGTAATTTTAGCGAGGCTAGAAAATTTGTTCGGTGGCATTCCGAGTTATTTTCCGATCGCGATTGAGCCTCGATCAGTCCCGATTGTGCCCGATCAGTCCCAAAATGGCACGAATTTTAAGAAATGTCTCATCAATCATTGTCAATCACATCAATCGACCATCGGTCGCCGTCGGTCAAACCTTTTGACCGGTCAACTGATGAATAGTGCCGGTCAACCGATGAATAGTACCCGCCAATAATTGAAGATATTTTTCTCTCTCTCTCTCTTCCATTATTAGCAGATTACTCTCTCTCTCCCCAGAAAATTTCGTGGCCCTCTCTCTCTCTTGGTTTTCTCTCTTGGTTTTGGCCGCCGGAAAACCGCCACTCGTTGTGCCGCTCGTTCGCTGCCCAAACGTCGTCAGTTTGAGACGCCCTTTTAACCTCATCTTCACCTATCTCTCTAGAAGTTCTCCACCAAAAATCAGCTCAAGATGAGCCCTGGAACCCCCTCAAACAGAGCCAAAACCGGACCCTGCACAGGCTGAATCCCAGTTTCTGCTGCCGACTTCAACTGGACGTCGACGGAAATCCGACCGTTGGATCGTCGCAATTTTTGGTATGTTGTATTTCAATGTCTTGTGGTTCTATTCCAACTTGAATCGCTTCGATCGGACGTCGG